>JAVTVY010018806.1:0-83370 GCA_036873755.1 Hanleya hanleyi | reverse complement strand
GTGACCAAGACGACCAATCAACCCATCGGGTGAATGCGTCACCATGCACTGATGAATACCACAACATGCCGTACATACTCTCTATGTCTACATGCTGATCGTTGACTTGAGCTCAGTAAACACTTGTGCCTGATGTGACGATGCGTTGAATAATAAAACACGGTGTTTGATATTTCGAATGCGAACATACTAAACATACCCAGGGCGGCTCCCCCAGCCTGGGTATGATGTAACATTGGGGATAATAAACTGTATGAACATTGCTGAACTTGTTGTTATTCACATCACTCCATTGACTTGATAGGCAGATCCCAATAAGCCCGGGGACCGATATTAGCTCTTTTGGCTAGAGGTGATAGGGGTTTTCCCCTAGTTTAGAACTGATTGTGCTAAAAATAGATCAACAGCTAGCTTGCTATAAAAAGGAAACGGCCTGGCCGTTCCATCAGACACTCTGTCAACCACCAAGTTGTTCACTTGTACTACGTGCTCGAAATCATTCACTCGCCGGCACGACTTGCGCCGCCATGAGGCTACCAAGCACGATGGAACCGCCCGGTATAGCTGTACGATATGTAGGCCTACACCGTCGTTTCAGCGCCCAGATCATTTACAGCGCCATGAACGTTCAATTCATGGGCCATCCAAGCGTCCATGCGAAGAATGTGGTCAACTCTTCAAACGACCCAGTCAGTTAAAACGGCATGAGCGTTTGATTCATGGTGCATCACCACGGCATGAGGGACAACTTTCCACTAAAGAGGTACCCAGGAGGGACAGATCCACTGAAGATGAACCCGGGGAGGAGAATGCCACTGGTGATGCGATCACGGAGAGCCCGCCTATACCCACAGCTCAGAAGAGCCTAGATATCCAGCCGGTCCCTAGCATCACTGTTTCCAGTCATACGCCTGACAACAACGAACATTTTCTGGAAGATGCGGTGGATGTTCCCAGCGATCTCTTACCTGAAGATCATCCAGTGAGTGAGATGTATCGACGCCATTGGTCCATGATCCGACACTGCTTCCACCGTCATCGCCCTATATTGGACTTGTACAATTTCCGACTGACCGACCTCGCCCGTCTACGCAGCTACGTAGAAGCCATCTTCAATGATCAACCTACGTCCTTCACATTAAATGTAGCATTTGGGTACATCTTATGCCATAAGATGACGCGTGAATTGTGCTATTTCTATTCCAGTGCCATCAACCCAGTGTACGACCATCCTTTCACAATCACCAATCGGGCGTCGCTAGAGACGATGCTGACCCAACTGGACACTGTGGATCCCTTAGAATGGGCCTATGAACAGCGTCCCAACACCAAGTGGATAGTGGAGAGGGTCACCAATGTTACGTTCTTCGTGGTTAAACTGACCCACCACCCCCATCGGATGAAAGTATTCACCCATGCACTGATAGATACTCAGAATGCGCAAACAACTATCTGAGGATATGTTTCCTCAACGGTATCCTGGCCTGTCCGATGACGATTAGAACAAACGGTTCAGAGCGAACATGGCGGAAGATGGAACTTTCTGAAATGGCGACTTCTGATTGGACAAGAGTAGCCGAGAATACATCTAACGGACAGGAACGAATATGACAGATGCAAATGGTGGCCTCTGATTGGACAAGAATATTCTTGAATTGTAAATATACCTAACGCGGCTCCCCCAACGTGGGTATGATGTAACATTGGGGAGAATAAACTATATGAAAAAAAACTTCTTGTTGTTGTTGTTCTCTCATGTGTGATCATTGTTGTTGTTGCTGTTGTTGTTCCCTGTCCGGTCTATATCATGGTGTTATGTTAGAGTGTTAAGGTGTAACGACGGGCGTCGACTGGCGTCACTACATTTCGAAGAATTAGTGACAATTCCATGGAATATCAGAGTTTCTGAGCTATTTCACCTGGGCGTTGAAGCATTAAGAATGGCGTTGGTGGGCGTTGCTACAAGATGACACCTCACACGACGCATTCGCACCGCGGATGGCCCATCTCTACACCAAATAACATCCTTCACTGCTAAAAAATGCCCACTTTCGCTACTACTCGTACTGATGACGTCACCAATGACGTCACAGATGCTGTGGATATCCCTCAACTCGGAATGTACACCCTGAGAGCTACAACATGACACCTCTCAGGACGCATTCGGACCAAGGATGGTTCCTCTCTACTCCGAATACCTTCCTTCACTGCCCCAAAATGTCCACTTTCGCTACTACTCCTACTGATGACGTCAATAATGACGTCACAGATGCTTCGGACATGCCTCAACTCGGAATGTACACCTCGAGAGCTACAAAATGACACCTCACACGACGCATTCGGACTAAGGATGGTCCATCTCTACACCAAACTCACCCCCACGCACCCACAAAATGTCCACTTTCGCTACTACTCGTACCGATGACGTCACAGATGACGCGGACATCCCTCAAATCGGAATGTACACCCCGAGAACTACAAGATGACACCTTCCAGGACGCATTCGAACCGTGAATAGCCCATCTCGACCCCAAATACCTTCATGTACTGCCCGAAAATGTCCACTTTCGCTACTACTCGTACTGATGACGTCACTGATGATGTCACAGATGACGCGGACATCCCTTAAATCGGAATGTACACCCCGAGAACTACAAGATGACACCTTCCAGGACGTATTCGAACCGTGAATAGCCCCTCTCGACCCCAAATACCTTCATGTACTGCCCGAAAATGGCCACTTTCGCTACTACTCGTACCGATGACGTCACCGATGCCGTCACAGATGACGCGAACATCCCTCAAATCGGAATGTACACCCCGAGAACTACAAGATGACACCTTCCAGGACGCATTCGAACCGTGAATAGCCCATCTCGACCCCAAATACCTTCCTTCACTGCCCCAAAATGGCCACTTTACTTACTACAACCAACTGCGCATGCGCAGATTAATGCTATTCATGCATTCAAAAACACACCATTCCTGACTCTGACTCATACACAAGCTTCACTTTGACACCACACGACCTATCTGAACCGTGATTAGCTCATCTCAACCCCAAACACACAATTCCCTACACATAGCACCCAAAATGCCTGTTTTCTATACTATAAGCCAGACTGGTGCATGCGCAGACTATTGAACACGGACGAACCATTAGTGTAGTCAAGTGCTCCTCCACGAGAGCTTCAAAATAAGACCTCACTCGACCCCATTGGACCATTAGGGACTCACCTAGACTCCAACATGTCCACCCTGTATGGGCCTATACACCCATAGCCATGCAGTATAGGCCTATGGGCCTACCCAGGCCTCGGTGACTTTTTTCAAAAATTTCACCGATTCGCTCCGTAACACTTCCTATCGTGTTCTAAATGACGACACGAGTAAAACGAGACCCCACAACCCTACCGCAAATGTATAGAAGTACGTTTCCCAGGGGGATAAACATTGATCCTATACCCTTGTAGCATATGTAAACCAGTATGGGGCCTGGTGACTTTTCAAAGTACCGATTCGCACGGGGGACACTTCCTATCATGTTCTAAATGACGAGACGCAGAAGAAAATGAGACCCCACAACCCTACCACTGCAAATGTATAGAAGTACGTTTCCCTAGGGACAAACATTGATCCTATACCCCAGTATGGGACTATATGGGGCTCGGTGACTTTTTCAAAAATTTCACCGATTCGCACGGGGACACTTCCTATCATGTTCTAAATGACGAGACGAGTAAAACGAGACCCCACACCCCTACCGCAAATGTATAGAAGTACGTTTCCCAGGGGGACAAACATTGATCCTACACCCCAGTATGGAACTATATGGGGCTATATCGTACTTTTTCAAGAATTTCACCGATTCGCACGGGGACACTTCCTATCATGTTCTAAATGACGAGACGAGTAAAACGAGACCCCACAACCCTACCGCAAATGTACAGAAGTACGTTTCCCAGGGGACAAACATTGATCCTATACCCTCAGTATGGGACTATATGGGGTTCGGTGACTTTTTTCAAAAATTCCACCGATTCGCACGGGGACACTTCCTATCATGTTCTAAATGACGAGACGAGTAAAACGAGACCCCACAACCCTACCGCAAAATGTATAGAAGTACGTTTCCCAGGATGGTCCTATACCTCCCATACCCCATATAGGCATTTTCCCGTAATTTAGGATAAAGTCCGTATTCCGTATTTTTCAGGAAAATTTTTACATACACCCACCCTGGAACTAGGGGGAGATAACTCTATTGATAGACAAGCCCCGTTAAGCCCGGCGACCTATATACCCCCCATACCCCATATAGTCATTTTCCCAGGTTTTTCGATAAAGTCCGTGTTCCGTATTTTTTTTTTTCAGGAAAAATTTTACATGCACCTACCCAGCCATCAAATACCCCTTCACCTAGGCTTCACTTTGATACCTCACTCGACCCCATTCGACCATTAGGGGCTCCCCCAGCTCCAAAACGGCTATTTCCATACCCTTGGGCCACCGCGCATGCGCACAATGCCGATATTTCAATCCCACACCCACCCCATCAGATGCTCCCTCACATAAGCTTCACTTTGATACCTCACTCGACCCCATCGGTCCACTAGGGGCTCCCCTACATCTCAAAACGATTATTTCCATACCCTTGGGCCACCGCGCATGCGCAGAATAACGCTATGTCAACCCCACACCCAGCCCATTAGATGCCCCTTCACATAAGCTTCACTTTGATACCTCACTCGACCCAATCGGACCATTTTATCTAGGGACTACTTTTCTCCGCGGAAGCTTTTTCCCGAGACCGAATCACCGCCAAAACCGCGGCCAGACCGCATCACCGCGGATGAATACATCCTGAATACATCCCCTCCAACAATTGGAACTCTCCTGGATTGGAGGTAGCTTTTGGTCCTTCTGCCGGAACTATACTGCACTTGACCTCTGTGACCCTCCCGTGACCTCCCGTGACCTCCACATTTCCTCCACAAATCTGCGCAGAAACACCTGCGCACTCGTCAAAATGCGGCTTGTAATCCGTAGACACTACTACTAATGTTTCTTCTATTTTATGTTTCCTTGAGTATTGAAACAAAGAAGATAGGTGCTCTTTATAACTGTCCTAATTATTTATCTATACGACCGGACAATGTTTTTATCTATTCATGACCAAATGTGTACGAAATAATTATATGTGTATGAAGGCGATAAGACGTGCAGTTATTTGTAGCTATTGATTATGATGCAAAATATGATCTTGATGCATTGTATACCTTGTCAGCTTCAATGAAAACGGTTTACTGATTCTCTTTTGCAGGAAAGTAGCCTATGTTTATGTATACTTTGTTTTTTAATTGGTCCTAATGCTGTTACACGAATTAGGTCTTTAGGTTATGGAGGCGGAAATTCTGCAATGACCGACTCCTGAATGTTGAATGACGAACTAGATGTTTGTATTCAAGCAATTTAACGGCGGTTCTAGCACCTTTCCAATATTTCCCAAGAGTGAGTGTTTGGACTAATAATTGATAAAGGGGGAATGAATGAGTAGGATTTTACGTCATTTTCAACAATTCTCTGGTCAAGTCACAACAGTGTGCCTAAAGCCCCAGTCACACTGTCAAGAATTGGGTGGAGAATGCCGGCAAATGACCACGAATATTTTAATCTTGTCGATTCGTGTCAATTCGCCTGTAGAGGGCCTCTTCGAAACTGTCCCACGAATCCCTTACGCATACCGTAGGTTCCTTGTACGACAGCCATAAGCATTTAACAAGAATCATCAAGAATGAGTACGTATGCAGTACGATTCAATGAAGAACGCCCTACACGGCGTATAAACACGGCAGCCCGTGAACCCACTACGAATGTTCGATAATCTGCTACGAATAAGCACGTATGCAGTACGATGTGAGTACGAATGCAGTACGAACCTGTTACGCTGTGACACGACACCCCAAGAGGCCACGCGAACCTATATATATGATCCCGTCTTCTTTGAAATGTACAACATGCGATGGTCTTCGCGAGAGATCGTGGAGCAATCCTATGAAATCGTACGAGATTCGCGAGGAAGCGTAGCCTATTCTTCATAAAACGTAGCGCCAGCGTGGGTATTCGTAGTAGTGTCGCCACACATCGTGTTGAATTCTTCTCAATATCGTAGTATGATCGTACAAGAAGCGTATAATGCGTCCAACAATCATCGTAAAATGCGTACGGCATTCTTGCTGATTTGTGACCGAAAAAACTACTACGACTACGCACGACTATACACGATAGGAGGAGAATGCATGCGAGAACGCAGTAGGATGGTGCCAAGAATGCCATACGTATACCATTTAATCGTACTTGGCCGGCGAATGTTTTGAACATTTCAAAACTTTCGTACTCCCTTCGAGAATAGGCAAGAAAGGCCACGATCTGCGAAGAACCCCGCAAGATGCCAGTACGAATTGCCAAGAATGAACACGATTTTCCAGTTCGCGGTGATTCGCCTACTCAATTCTTGACAGTGTGACTGGGGCTAAACTTTCGTACTCCCTTCGAGAATAGGCAAGAACGGTCACGATCTGCGACGAACCCCGCAAGATGCCAGTACGAATTGCCAAGAATGAACACGATTTTCCAGTTCGCGGGGATTCGCCTACTCAATTCTTGACAGTGTGACTGGGGCTTAAATGTGACAGAGTGGTGCCGATGCCGCCATTTTTAGAGTGCTGTTTCACGAAGCACCATCCTATAGGACAGGCATGATACTTCATCCAGTCACATTCTCCTGACATACGGCCAACCAGTTCTTGTTGAATAAGGATATGGGCATGGCTGGGATTCTCAAACCCAAGGTGTAAACTGAAGATCAAGTGTATATTTGAGTTTTCATCCAGATAGCTCAAAGTTTAGCTGTTGATGACAGTTTTGATAGAAATACTAAGTCAGTCTATTATTGTCTATTATTATTGACCATGTTGATCCTGGGTAGTACTATATGTCCAAGTGATTTTGAGATCACCCTATGTTATCGAGTTTATTGTTAGGTATTGTTTCGCATGTCGACCTATACTGCACTGAGATGTCATTTATTTAAACACATTATTACCAATGCGAGAATGATAGCGGAGCGAGATTTGAGCGTGAACGTGGACCCTTTAGTCATGCAAATTCAATATCATTCTATAGCTATTGCATCGAACAGTAGAATGGCAGAACCGGTGGAATCCACTTCAAATAGGATGCAACAGTTGTTCATTGATAAGGTCTCGAGTGATTCTTAACCTCTTCTACCTTATACATATTTAACCTGTGCTAACGATAATGATTATTTTATAATACATTATGTGGATCGGTTGTTGTTTGGATTCGAAAAACGTTTGAATGACCAGATAAGACAAGGTTAAACGAAACATAATAAGGATGATCGGAAAAGAGGAACTGACAAGACATCATAGTACCCCACAGGCAAATATAATGTCTGCATATTTCTCAAAAAGATGAACAAGGGCCAAAACCCATCCCTGCGATGATTTGTAATGATCTCCGATCACATAATCCTAAATGCAGCTTGAATTGAATGAAAACCAGGACATCCTACTTAATGTAGAAACTGTTTATTTGTATCGATATGAGATTAATTAACCTGGCTTCTGTATTGGATTTGTTTATTTTACTGGTGTATTGCATGCATTACGTTCAAGTTTGTTTGACAGCTATTCCGATAAATGCCGCCTCTTCACATAATTACATGACGTGTGTTTATCTTGTATCCTATCTTGGATATATCGTCCAGTTATGTAATCATACTCCAGAGCTTGAGAAAATAACGTACCTCCTCTACGACGTCATAAACGTATTAACGTGAATGCTATTTTTTCACATGTGGCCCGATTGTAGGCTCATAAAGGAACACGTGTAACGTTTATGCCATGAACCAGTTAATTGTTAGGTATGCAATTACAACCTCCCCGATTTACTGCTTCGAATAAGAACCCTTCTTATATAGGTATATTGTCATCACGAACATTGCCACCTGAAGTCTAGTACTACTGCCTGTCGGCGGCAAATCGACGAACTAACAATGTTTATGGATCCAATGCATCACGTAATTACTTTCCGTTCTCTTCAGCATGTACATAAGACGATGTTACTACATTTAGATTTCTTTAGAGGCTCAGCTGTTACCATTCAGAGTTTCTATTGAAATTGATATAAAGAATATAATGGCCAGTAATAAGGATTTTATGTAACGAACATCATGTGATCATGTCTGGCTGGCATCATTGAAGTCTGTTGACCGCTTCTCTCCTTAGGAAACCATCTTCTGGTTTTATTATTTTTATTTCATACACATTTAGAATTGGTTCTAAATGTCTATAGGAATTTCGATTATTGACGAGGAAATTCTTTTATGGACGACGGTTGAATATTGAAAGTCAGATCCGACGCTTTATATTGAATGGACACAATTAGGCTCAAGTAGGCTATATTCAGTCGGTTCCATGAATTGGAGCGATATGCAAGAGGACTAACTTCCTGAAGCCGTCGATTGCCATAAATGTATGGTCAGTAGCCATATAGAGCAGAAAACTCTTGGGCAAAGGGCTGTGGATTTGCCACAGGTAGAGAATCAGGCGCTAGATCAGCGTCGGGCCTCACTTGTAATTGTTCTGAATGCAAACTTGCGTTCTATAAATACTCCCTCGTTTCGGCCGTTTTTTTCTGTCTAGTTGTCTCATAATTCATCATTTTCCATCACATGATCATCACACTTGTATCTAAGGGCCGTGTGCTCGTGGGAACGGCTGGAAGATGTCAAAAAGGAACAGCTACAATAAAAGCGTGGCGATACAAATAATCAGAGGCATCACTTTTGGTTCTTGTGATGTTAGAAATATGCAGTTAGTATATTTGTCTGTGGGATCATATGACTTCTTGTCAGTACGCCGGTATCGTTTTCCAACACCCTTTTAATGTTGCGTTTAATTGTTCCCTTGTATGACTGTTGTTGCAATTGACTTACAGAAAAAAATCTGTTGATTGTTGTTGCAATGACCAATTCTACATTGATTAAACTGGTAACGTTTCTTTTAGTTTCTGTTTTAGTACGCGAAAGAAACCAACTCCTCATCCGCAACACTAAGTTCTATGAATCTTTTTATATTCATGACCTGGGAGAAAAAATCATACGCTGTCGACATGGGGTGAAAACCAGATTGGAGTTGCAGACCTTACCATAGCACTGTGGTCAATCCAGTCAAAGTGTCCACACCAACATCTACAATAAAAGCGTGACTGAGGTATAAAACATCACAAAATCACACTTGATCCTTGGGATGTATTTGGATAGAATGCAGTAAGAATATCACCTTGTGGGGTCATGTGATTTCTTTTCGGTACGCCGGCCTTTTTCTCCACCACCATGGCATTTTATTTATTAATTCTGAACAATCGTAGTCAATAACTGATACATATTTCCCCATAAAACAGAAATTAGCAGACTATATTGAAGACTATACAAAGTGTAGTTGATGTAAATCCTGCTTAGTGTAACCAACCCAAGCATGATTGGAAAGGAAACATTCTGCAATTTTTCGCAATAAAGCAGTGAAATACCATTCGTGGAGATCATAAACTGCTATTGTTTACATCGCTTCTATCATAAACTGCTATTGTTTACATCGCTTCTATCATAAACTGCTATTGTTTACATCGCTTCTATCATAAACTGCTATTGTTTACATCGCTTCTATCATAAACTGCTATTGTTTACATCGCTTCTATCATAAACTGCTATTGTTTACATCGCTTCTATCATAAACTGCTATTGTTTACATCGCTTCTATCATAAACTGCTATTGTTTACATCGCTTCTATCATAAACTGCTATTGTTTACATCGCTTCTGTCATAAACTGCTATTGTTTACATCGCTTCTATCTTAAGGATGACATTGTTTACATCGCTTCTATCTTAAGGATGACATTAGGTACAGCGACAGTTGGACATTGCCCAAAATGAGTTTATATCCCGCTATCGTCCTTCATTATGCTATCTTCCTTCATTAAACAGATAATTTATATCTTGTTTAATATTCATACTCAGCCAATAATGTTTATTTGAGCTCATGCTCTCAGTCCATTACCATTCGGAAGGCCCAGCGGAAATTTATGAACAGACCCGATTTACTGCCACCGCAGATCAACGAGAAGTTGCGAATGAGCCCAGTATCAGGACCAAACTTGTTAAAAAATCTTCTCTTGTTTAGTTTTGCTAATGGATTAAGATGTCAACAATATCGCATATATATTCTGTGTTATTGGATTTAACCAGTATGCTCTATGAAAAAGCTTAGTAAAGCATAAATGTGCATCAGAGCCATGTGATTATTAGCAGCTTTTACTTTTTTTTAAACCTCTATATCCACCTCTATATCCACCTATATATCCACCTATATATCCACCACCTCTATATCCACCTCTATATCCACCACCTCTATATCCACCTCTATATCCACCACCTCTATATCCACCTCTATATCCACCACCTCTATATCCACCTCTATATCCACCACCTCTATATCCACCTCTATATCCACCACCTCTATATCCACCTCTATATCCACCTATATATCCACCTCTATATCCACCTCTATATCCACCACCTCTATATCCACCTCTATATCCACCTCTATATCCACCACCTCTATATCCACCTCTATATCCACCTATATATCCACCACCTCTATATCCACCTCTATATCCACCACCTCTATATCCACCTCTATATCCACCCTCACCCTATATCCACCTCTATATCCACCAATTCTATATCCACCTCTATATCCACCACCTCTATATCCACCTCTATATCCACCACCTCTATATCCAATTCCTATATCCACCACCTCTATATCCACCTCTATATCCACCACCTCTATATCCACCTCTATATCCACCACCTCTATATCCACCTCTATATCCACCTATATCCACCTCTATATCCACCTCTATATCCACCTATATCCACCTCTATATCCACCTCTGTATCCACCTCTATATCCACCTCTATATCCACCTCTGATGTTTTCTCCTAATTTCAATAGTCGCCTGCCATTACATAATAAGCTTGAATTAATTTAAAGGAGGAAATCCTACTTGGATCGTTTATATACAGAAGATCAATCATTTAGGCTTCTATATTGGAACTGCTCATTGCTTGTACACTGTATGTATCACGCACCGAGTATGTTTGACATCTCCTTGATGAATTACCTCACTTCACATAGTTACATGACATGTATTTATCTTACTTCCTGTCTTCCTGTCTTCCTGGTTACCTAATCCTCTTGGATGACTTGATAAATCAACTTACAATTAACAGGAAAGGTCGTTGTCCACGTTCAACTGCCGATTACGAACCCTTAGGTAATACAGCAGAATATGCGGACCGTGTGTTGGGGGGGAGGGGCGGCATTGGATAACCTCATTAAACCTGTGTTTCTGTGATGAACTGATTAAGTGTGTACTCGTGTCATGTAATCATTTACTGCTTCGATTATTTGTCGAGTAACTACTTATCGACCAGAATGGTTCATTTATGGATAGCAAAACGCTTACTTCGCTTTCGTTTTCACAGTTGTGGCCATCTCCGGTTCAATGATGGCTTATCCAGCAAATTTATTTTCTAAACTTCTACAATCCGTAAGTATGCTACGTTCGGGTACTATGACAATGATGATGTAGTATGTCTAGGCATAATTCCATACTTAATTTCAGTAAATTCCTGACCTTGGATCCACTGAGAGATTGACCGTATTGCAATATCGGCAGCAGGTGTCTGGGTTCAAACGGTACAGTCTAACACATCAATATCGCAGTGCGATTGCACTTTTACAGATAATTGCAAAAAAATTGTATCGTCATAATGCGTGGTCTTTTCGTGATCCCAAATGACATTACTGAGATGTAATTTTCACAAAGAACATCCACAAAAGAAGCATGGATCTGTATTTATCCAACATAGCACTTAAACATCACTGCTGGGGAAGAGCCAAATAATACTTTTCTTTTAAAGAAAATCGTTTTCTAGATGGTCAATACAATCAGGAAGCCCTGCGGCACTTAATTGTGGTCTGTTTGGAATATTGTGAAAATATAAATGTATCATTCCTATTGAATATTTTCGCAGCAAATTCTCTGTACTATTGTGTATAAACCGGCATATATGGCATGGCACAGCCCAACCACGCTCTGTAGCTGTTAGCTATCGCGGTTTGCTACCAGACCTGTTTTGAAATACGCTTTTCTTCTTCCCCCAACCTTCATCAGTTTTTGGCTGTTCTTTGGCTGGTAGTTCATCAGACTTCTATCAAAATCCCTTTCATGTTTCATTATTGAATCTGAGTGTCATTTTCTGCTCGCACGGGATGGAAACTAGATCAATGATACAGACCTTTCGACGGCGAATACGAACAAAGAACTATCATTTAGGGGTGCACCAGCCCTTGATAAACCTCTGTCAGGTTCGGCCATTCTGCTGTTTACAAATACGATCGCAGCATATATATATATATCTGGTTCTACGTTTCGTAGCTTCTGTAGCTTGTTGCACTACACAGGCCTTGGGGATTTTGAAAGTTGTAACAAATCGACCAAATGAAGATTGTAATTGGAGTATTCACTACTCTTAAACGATAGTTGTGACGTCACACCATTCAACTTTAGCTTAGTTTTCTAGAATGTACTACATCCACTGTGCATTATTTTTGCACATTCATTGTTCCTACAGTCAATTAGTACACACAGGGCTGTTGAATTTGTATATTGCACAATAGTGCATGTGCTGTTTTAAATCATGCAACACATCTGACAAAGCACTCCATACGAAACACGTGTTGGTCAATCCACATCCGAAATCAAAAGTGAAAGGAGTCGCTCCAACACAGTAAATCCTTGGTTCTCGTCCGTCCTAGGAAAGTCCATAGTCGATTAGGTCGGTTAGTTACACACATGAACAGACAAAAGACAATCACAGTGCAGTCTGTCGCATCAGTGAAGATGCAATCGACTGTGTCGTCAAGCCTATTGGTCCCCTCAAAAGAGTTGATCGAGTATTGACCTGCTCAAATTGCTTGCAGCTGATCCATCATATTAGTACAACTCGTACAGACAGACATGACGATATGGACAATATATTAACACGATTATTAATGTAGTCACGTAAACAGGAACGACGAGAACCAGGCGATGTTCTGACCACGCACAAGAGCTAAATATTAGTTCATTTTAAAAATACAATATCCATACAACAAAATGAACAAACACTTACCATATTACCATATCAGTAGAGCGAAATGTTACTTTTGCCCAAAGGGACACAAGTTTGCAACAAATATACAGTTAATACCACCTCTTCTTACACCGGGACCACTGATTTTTGAACGCTGAAATTCCTAACAAAATCCATGTCTTCTTTAGCTGACGACTTTCTTTGAATGTTGTGGGTTGGGGGTGCTGGTCAGCGATGCGGATTTGGTATTCTTGGAACATCATGATATCTTGCCGGCATCATTGAAAACCGCTTCTCTCTTGCAGGAAACAAGCCTATGTTTATGCAATCTAATTAAAATTAAATCCTATCTGCTCCCCATTAGGATATGCCGCTTGAGGGATCTAACAGGCTTGCAGTAACTCACCTGTTAACCAATGCCGTGAACGCTTCATAGTGCTTTGAAGGGAACATTGATGACAACGAATTTTTGGTTGGCTCAGCCGAATTAGCCGGCTCGCTGGCGGGGTGTCTTTTCATGTTGCCGCGGTCCCGACATTGTGGCACCATAATACAGGTTAGATATATGGACTGGTCTTTGGTGTAAACATTGGAGTAGATGGACAGAGTGAACCTATCTCCCCTCCCCAACTGCAAATGGATGAGTCCAGATCCGACCATGATGTCATAATGCTATTAAATATCCATGGTATGGGCGCTCAGAACACCAAAATCATTTGAAATACGTAAGATCCTATATAGCGACATGTACGATTGGGGAGCATTGATAGGATATTAATTTATTAAGATTGATGTTTATGTATACTATGATTGTCTTTTTGAATTTGGTGCTTATACTATTATATGGAATATGGAATATATCTTTGGATTATGGACGCGGATATTCTCTAATGGACGACGGCTGAATTCGGACCAGACGCTTGTAATTCGTATAAGAAAAAGAAGCTACAGTTACTCGTGCTTTTCTCCACTACTGAATCAACCCCAAAATATCTATTCTAATTCTTGATAAATATATTCAAAGAATGTCAAATTACGAATGAACGCTCACAATAAAACTAAACAGATACAGTATATATACCAATACTTTCAAACCTATTTTATCAAACCTTTTCCTTTATTACGAAATAACGAAAATTATCTTAGCTTTTTTAGTGTAATATCACGGTCAATCTGAGAGAATGTGAAAGTTCTTGATGGAAAGTCCTAACTATTCCTTGATCAAAATGGCATGGAAAGAATATGTCAGTAGTATACAAAGCACCGATAAAGGAATATTTGGATGAGTGCGCAGGTGTTTTTGCGCAGGTATGCCGTCACTTCCGGTCTGAGTTGGGGAGGTCATGAGGTGTGCACAGGAGTGTTCTGCGCAAGTACGACGTCACTTCCGGTCTGCGTGAATCGGGCGTGAGCTTGAGGATGTATTCCTCCGCGGTGATGCGGTCTGGCAGTGATGCGGTCTGCCTCCGCGGACAAACAGTAGTCGCAAATACGTGGGTTTTCGTGAGAATGTTCAGCAATCTTCAGAGGCGAGAGGGACCCCTTTTGGACCGATTGAGTCGAGTGAGGTGTCAAAGTGAGGCGCTCCTCCAGGGCTATCCAGTCATGGGTGGGTGCATGTAAAATTAGGATTTGTCCCGAAAATATAAAAAGCGGGACACGGACTTTACCCCTACAATAGGGGGAAACTCCTATCAACCCTATCCCAAAGGGCTAATATCGGTCCCTGGCTTATCGGGGCTTGCTGAGAGACGTAGGGTGGGGGAGTGGGTGTATGTAAATTTAGGATTTGTCCCGAAAATATAAAAAGCGGAACACGGACTTTACCCCTAAAGTAGGGGGAAACTCCTATCAACCCTATCCCAAAGGGCTTATATCGGTCCCCGGGCTTATCGAGGTCTGCCTATCAAGTCATGGGTGGGTGCATGTAAAATGAGGATTTTTCCCCGAAAATATAAAAAGCGGAACACGAACTTTACCCCTAAAATAGGGGAAAACTTCTATCAACCCTATCCAAAAGGGCGAATATCGGTCCTCCGGGCTTATCGGGGTCTGCTGAGAGAGGCAGGGTGGGTGTATGTAAAATGAGGATTTGTCCCCCGAAAATATAAAAAGCGGAACACGGACTTTACCCCTACAATAGGGGGAAACTCCTATCGACCCCGTCTAGTGTGGGCTAATATCGGTCTCCGGGCCTATCAAGTCATGGGTGGGTGTATGTTAAATTAGAGTACTCATCTTACATCCGGGTTTTTTCCATGTAGGTTACTGCGCAGATCACGTGGTTTGGTGGGTCTGCGCAAGTGTGTGACATCACTTCCGGTTTTCAGAATGACCAAAAAAAGTACCTCCGTACACAGAAGAGTTTCAATTTTTCCTCAGACCTTAGACGTATGGAATGCATGTACTGACCTGCAGCATCCGGGTTTTCAATATCCGGGATTTTCCATCCGTGTTTTCCCGGCCCGGCCCGGCCCGGTCGCACGCCTGCGCGGGTTATCCGGCCGCACGCCTGCGCGGCATCACCGGAAGTGCGCGGGTGAATTTCGGGTCAAAAAGTCAAAGGTCACATCCAGGTCAAAAGGTCAAAGGTCCCCCTTCCGGCAATGTTCGGCCCTCTCCGGGCCAATAGATAGCCTTTATCCGCCCTCCCGAAGCACCCATGGAATGCACAGGGTCTCCGACAATATTGCCAGCACTATGCCCGTGTTAAATGACCAGTGGGGAACCCTCAGTTTTTCCCAGAACCGTACTGGCACGAAAAAGTACATGAAACCATGGAACTTATAGTAATAAACATAATCTATAGGTGTTGGACGAGTCACACCTCGAACCTCTATAGTTTTTTCACTTCACCTGTTGCTCTTCTAACTTGTAACTCCTCGTCAAAATTTTTGTGCTGGAATGCCCGCTCTTAACCTAGACCAAAACATGTACTTGGTCTGTGGGCTGATTTCATTGGCTCTCTATTTTACTGCTGTCCTCTTGCATTGTTTTCTGGGCATTGATTGGTTACATTTGGCCCCATCCTAGGCCAACTGATTGGCTACTTTCTCAACGGTGTTCAAGGTCAGTTTGACTGAATTCCACATGTCTGTTATAGCCTTCATGGCCGCTTGTTTTATGCTCACACAGAAAACACAACACGACAGGGTTTTTTTGTGAGATCTCATTTTATTTTTTATTCAACAATAAATAACAACAACAACGTGAGAACAACCACGTGAAAACTGAAGCCCAGAACAGGGGTCTTGTACATTGAAATCGATAGAACTTAAGCCCAGAACAGGGGGCTTGTACATTGAAATCGATAGAACTTAAGCCCAGAACAGGGGGCTTGTACATTGAAATCGGTAGAACTTAAGCCCAGAACAGGGAGCTTGTACATTGAAATCGATAGAACGTAAGCCCAGAACGGGGCTTGTACATTGAAATGATGGGCGGCCCAGTCATATACGAGTACATCTCGGTCTTGGGGTACTCGTCAAACATCTGTACGATGATAGATAAGGTTCTTCCCCGGCATCGATGGTACAGGTAAAACAAGCAATATTGTCCGCACACGCTACTGGTCAGGCTTTGATGCTCTCTAATGGACGACGGCTGGATTATGAATGACGGACTAGACGCTTGTAATTGCAACGTTTGACAGTTCCAACACCACGTCTCTGTGCCTTGATCCATGAAGTCTGTTAAATCGGGATGGAGGGGTGGCAGGCCAAACGGGCCAAAGTATTCGCCCTGCTGTTCTGTCAAGTACACGGCCACCCAATGTTCACAGGGCCGATCCATCGGGTCCGTGTTGAGAATGTAAGCAGCAGGAGACACACGGTCTAATGGGAACACATCTCGGGCGAACATCCCTTGAAAGACCATACGTGTCCCTGGGTCATTCTCCAGCACGTTGGTTATCTGGTCTGTATTCATGTTAGGTAACAAAGCCACACAGGACGTTGCGCGCCTTGTCCACTTGAATGATGTTGTCAAACTCGGCGTAGCTGATCACATTGACGGTGGTCCGGAGGGCTCGTGCAAAGTGGATTTCCAATCGTTAATTGCCTTGCTTGGCGAGGGACAGCTGATGGTCGTTCTCTAAGGTGGGGGTCAGATCGAAACAGAACAACGTGTATCCGTTCGCGTAGTCCTCCCGACTGATTATATTCCCTTCGTCCTGGTTGATTTGACCGATAGCTGTAAACAGGTTCTGATAGGCTCGAATGAAATACTTGCGCCCAAAGTTCGGTGTTAAGGCCGTGGCTGGGACCTGTTGTCCGTCCACATACAGGGCCACAAAATTGATGCCGAAATGTTTAAAGTCAAACGGGTTCTCTGGGTAGGCTCAGCTGAAACTGGTATTGTCCACACAGGCCAAAATCAATCGTTTGGGTAGCTCCCCCAGGAACAGGTTTTCTTTGTTGGCGCTCATATTTCCAGCAGGCACAGAGAACACTTTGGTTTGCACACGTCGTATAGGGTACTGGGCTGGTTTTGTTTCCAAGGCTTTGAGGTGTCCCAATTGAACGGCTGGATTCGGTTTCAATTTTCGGACATACAGGACTGCGTCTTGCATGACGATCTTATAGTCGGCTACATGCCCCTCTACGTCAGTGGCCATCAAGGCGAAGGTCGGAGGCGCCCGTATCAGTCGGATTTTGATGGGGATCTTGTTCAAGAGGTACCGGTCTTACATGAAAATGTCTGCGTGCAGTCGACCTATGAGATCCACCGAGGCGCTGTTCGCGGTGAAAGCCTTCCGTTTGTTATATCCCGCATTGTCCACTGTGCCCATGTGCTCGGCTGTGTCCTGGTAGAATAAAGCGGCTGTCAGCTGAGATTTTTTAGCCTCTCGTCCATACGACAACAGCGTCTCGATTTAGGCTCGATAGGGGTACATGTTGGTCGAGTCACTGATGAGTTTGTCGCTGAGAAAAATATCCACCTGTTGAAACAGTGCAGCCTGAGATTCGTCGGGCCCACCGTGACATTGTCGACGCTTCTGGAGCCATCCCCATTGACGACCTTGGCTTTCACATACAAGTACCTATGGGCTAAATCCACAAGGCCGTATCTGCATTACTGATGGTGAACTCGATGGGTCCTGTTTCGTTGGTGCTGGAGAGCGGGAGATGCTCCACCCATAATCCTTGTTCGGCACTGGTCTGTGTGGGCGGGACGGTAAACAAATCAAATTCACTGTTGGTGGAGGGGCAGGGCTCTGCGTGGATTAAGGACATGTTTTAAGAAAAGATATCCTGGGTCTTCGATGTGCGTCGTCGCTGGGTCGGTCGTCGACTGGTGCGTGGTCTCGGTGGTGCAGGTATTTTATTCCCTACAGTGCGTTGTGCTTTGGCGACCAACACAACTCCCGCTTCTTGGGCCCGTCGTTTCAGTGCTTCTTTGGGTACCGTACCCCCCCAAGACATCACCGGCCACTTGCAGTCCACAGCGTACCGCTTGTTTGCCGATTGCTTTTACCCCACGCGTCACCAAGGGTAGGAATGTTTTGACGATACTCCCGAGTATGTTCCCCAGCCCATGCCCTCGTTGCATGCGTGCACCGCTAAAGACCAGA
Organism: Hanleya hanleyi; assembly: GCA_036873755.1. NCBI lineage: Eukaryota > Metazoa > Mollusca > Polyplacophora > Lepidopleurida > Hanleyidae > Hanleya > Hanleya hanleyi. Next base: position 64,509 of record JAVTVY010018806.1, on the reverse strand, counting down.
AGGCCCCACCCGGCCTGTTGGGCATAATAGTCCATATAGCTGCGTGCATCGCACTCGTAAGGTACTTTCCAGCATTTGCTGTAGGATAGGACTCAGTACGACACTCGCGTTGGCGGTGAGGATGATCTGTGCCTTGTCGTTGTGTGCGTTGTAATCGAAGTCCACGTGATTCTTGAAGGGAAAAGTTTTTATGGGTTTTGAAGTATTCGTGACCTCCCGTAGAGACTTATAACGCAACAGTCTTGTCAGCCCCTGTATGAACTCCTTGGGGGTATCGTATTGGCCTTCGGGGAGGGTGAGTCGGGTGTCTTTTCCTTCGTAGGTCACCTCGTACCACCTTCATTGGCTCGCACGTTGTACCACGACTAAGGGTATTGGATATCCACGAGCCCACATTCCCAGCCTCCAGGTAAATGCAACGGTTGCGGTAACTGAGTTGCGTACGTGGCCAAGGTGTTGTCAGGAAACACATCGAGCGAACTGTTACTGGGTAGGGTGAGGTAAAACATGGCGACTGAGCTGTCCTGCTGCTGCTGTTGGTTTTAGTAGGTGTTCCAGGCCTTGGGCGGTTGTACCCGGCGTCGTGTTCGTCGCTGTGTCTTGCTACGTGTCACGGTTCTGGAGATGTGGGGTGTCTTGATCAAGGGTGGGTTTTTAAAGGAGTGAAAAGAAGGTGCCCGTCGTTGTGGTGTTTTGGGGGGGGTAACTCCGGTTCCCACTCGCCTTCCCAAGTGTGTGGAGTCTGTCGTTGTGCGTGCACCGGCGAGTCATGCTGCATCCAGGCTCAGCGCTGGGGGTTCCCCACCAATTCCTGTGGTACATGCATGCCTTTCAAGCCTTGAGCGAAGACCTCCCATCTTCGAGGATCCGTGTGCGACCTGCGTTGACGCATCAGGTCATTCACTAAATCCGTCATGTGTGTACCGGGGAATACCTGATTCTGTATCAGTAGTTCACCTTTATCATTTCAAGTCATGCTAGGATTCTGTTTCATCCGTTGTAATACCAGGCCAGCTTGTTTCTTGAACGATGCAGGTACACTCTTCAGGACTTCGTCTTCCACCCACTGAGGGTGGTATCCCTGATAATGGCGGCTGTTGGAGCGGTGCTGAGGTCGGCGGTGTGTCTCGTGGTGGTGGTGGTGGTGCTGGGGTAGAGAGGGTTTGTATTGGTCCATGAACGTCATGTACCGTTGAAGCGTCGCATTGTACCGTTGTACTTTCTCACTGTCGCTTAACCCCGGTCTTTGTAAGATCTGTTGCACCTCTTTATCGAGGGTGTTTATGGTCTTCACTGTAGGTGGGACAGGGTACGGAGATTGGAGGTTTTGAAGGAGCCGTGGTTCGACGAGAATCATTTTTTTCGTGTGGTTCGTTGTCGGCCGAACAGTCCACCCAATACTGGACCCAACACGGAAGCGGCCACGGTGCTAAGATGGCCCCGAGAAAGCCGCCCTATCTGTAACACCTTTTTCTTTTGTGTTTGAGAGAGCCGCTTCTGGACTAGGGTTCGGAGATCTGTCTGATGCTTGGCCAACTTGGTCTTCTGAGCCGGAGTCAGTGGTACGTTGCCTTTTAACAGGTTGTACCCGATCTCGCACAGACAGCGTACAAGATCAGGATCCGCACCACGTACAATGGTTCGAACCAACTCAGGTGGGGCCGTCTTCAGTACAAGGAGCGTCTGAGCGTGCTTCCGTACTCGCGCAGACATCATGTACAACTAATGCTATAACCCACAACCCGGCCCTTTTTATCTACCTACCTCCTGAATATTGAACAGAGACAAAGTCAACCATGATGTTGTATTACTTCTTTTTATTATCCCCAACATCAAACACACACACCCCAGCTTGGGGAACCACTGTGGCTGTGTTTACATTATTTTTGCATGAACACGTGGCGGGTGTCTCCGGGAAAGATACCGGTCCGTAGTTGAAGGCGGTCGGGGGTGGCTTGCTTCAGGTCGAAGAGCATATACCCGTGCTGAGGGGTTGTCGCATCATCAAAGGCTTCCAACGCAAACGGTGTGCGGCCGGGATACATCTGTCTCGCCAGGTGCAGCAGTTGAGTGGTATCTCTCGGGTTTTGAAGACCACCAGGTAGTGGGCATTTAAGCTGATGTTTCGATGTTCTTTGTTTTTACTGAACAGATTCTGTACAATGCAGATGATGCTGAGCCGTCGATGATGGCTGCCTTTGGTAAAGAGTTGGGTGATGTGCGCATCCGTCTCCGCCATGAGAACATCCAGAACCACCAAGGTGTCCGATTCCAAATCGGCCAGGTTGGGTAGACCTTCCACGAACGTGATGTGGAGCATTGCTGCATACGCTGCCTGTCATTCTCCGTAACACTACACGACTCTGGCAATGGGTGGGGTGATCATGCTGTCGGCGTGTTGAAGGAGCTTCTGGACGAAGTATGTTTTGCCGGAACCTGTCGGTCCTGCGATGACGCAAGTGAAGGGATGTTGCCACCGGGGGTCCATGGTTGAAGGAGTATCCGCTGTGGTGGGAACCCGCTCTTGTAAATTTGGTACGAGTGAACTGGGGTGGTGGATACAACGTCGGTCGCCGATGGGCGTTCACTGTGAGGGATGAAATCCGGTGGGTTTTGAGACGTAGTGGGTGTACTTGGTGCAGGTGTGGAGCTCGGTGTGGAGCTCGATGTTGCTTGTACACGTGGTGTGGTGGTGATGACTGGGCTCGTTTCGATCACGGGGTTGACTGGTGTAGAGAAGGTCTGTAGACTGGGTTGACTGCCACTCACAGCTGGAGTTCTAGGTTGGTTAAATAGAGTGCTGAGACAGGCTACGTCGTAAAACACACCACCGTACAACCCACTCAGCAGGATTAGCAATATCACCACAAAGCCCACTTGCGCTTTGCGCGTTTTGGGAGACACTGTGTTCAGAGGCAGCTGCTGTTTGTTCATAGCACCGTGGTCGAACGTGGAATGAAGGATGACGACGGTGGTGTCTGGTTTTATAGTCGTTTCACCTGGTTGGCCGCGACCCAGGAATTAAAGGAACTGGGCCAGCCTTGCCATTTGACGAAATGAAACAGTTTGCCACGTCGACGTTCCGTTTTCAAAATCTGCTCCACCGTGTAGTAGTCTTGCTTTGTTTTTACGACAGGCTGTAATTCCATCTCGTAAAACGTCCATAGCAACGGTTCCCTTGAAGATCTTCCAGTTCGTAGACTCGCTGTTGTCGAGGTAGGCGCCATTTAATCAGGAAGTGCTCATCGCTCCAGTTGGGCAAGTAACTTTTCTCAAATTGACCTTTGACTTTACTGATCCGTACAAGGCCTCCGATCTTGAACATCTCCTTCGGCGTTCGCTGCGATTGCCTGGGGTACAAGACACGCCGGACTTGGGCTTCATTGCGTTGGGTTACGGTAATGGGGGCTCTCTGTATACTCCGGTGATATGCTCGATTTTAACCACTTTAAGTTTCGGGAGAACATCGGTGTACCGTCTTGTATTCTTATAGGTGAAATATTTATACATGCGACCTTTGGATGTCCTGTTGAACCTTTCCACCACGGAAGCCTTGGTCTCGTTGTACGTATGGAAGAAAAACACCTTCTGGGCTTTCAGAAACTGTTGGAACGGTCTGTTAAGGAATTCCGTGCCCTCGTCAGTTTGCAAATACAAGGGTTTGCGCCCGGTCTTGAAGATGTCCTTGAACGCCGCTATGAGATTCGCCCCCGTTTTCTTCCTGATGGGTACCACCCACGCATACTTCGACAGGATATCGATGCACGTCGAGATATACCGATTCCCATCGTTGTGTTTGGCAAAGGCGCTCATATCGACCACATCCGCTTGCCATTGGGCATCTAGTCCTCCCACGATGACCCGGTTCCGTAGAAAATGGCGGCGGGCAGCTCGATGTGAGGTATAGGTGTCTTGTTTTTTTAACCAATCTCGGACTTGGGCACGTTGTATCCCCTGGGGGTTGGCCGCTCGATGGAGAGCCGACAATGCACTATAGGCCGCCGGACTGTCGGGACTGTAGTATAAGTTATCCAACACCTTCTCCCAGCTCTTCATGGTGACAAATGATGATGGACCCTGGCTCTATTGTTTATTTATAACGGGTATATCTTGGGCCGGAGTTTCTTTCTGATTTTCTTCGTTGGCTTCTGCCAGCACATTGTCCATGGTAAATGACCAGTCCAACTCGTCTGATGACCGCTCTTCCTCCGTAAGCACTTGATCCACATCTGCCACGGCATCTTCCAATGCAGACCATAGAACAGGGTGAAGGGTAAAATGCACTGTACTCCCATCTAGCCGAGCCAATTGAGCAAAGAAGGGGCCGCGTCGGATGTACACATCGTGACACAAGTGAATGAGGTCGCCGTCCAGTTCACCAGACAACACCCGTTTGAATTTGGTCCAGCCCTCCCGGGACAGACGAATGTTAGCCGGGCACGGTTGTGTAGGGTCCGCATCACAGATGTCTCCCACCTCCTCCATGATATCGACCTTATCCGCATAAACGTGCAGGAAACCTCGGGGGTCAAGCTGAGAAACGCCCGTATTATATGCTCCGTCATGGTCAGTACGTGAATGGTACAAGATTTGACTGTCTCTCGTATTTATAGGGAGAAAAAGTTTATGACGTGAGATCAAAGGATCGGGTGGTCATGTCACTGGGCTGACAGTCTAGCCGGATAATCAATGGCATCGTCGTCTGCCTCCGCTTCATTGCTAGGTTTGGTAATTTGTTCATTGGGTTCTGCCGCCGCTTCACTCAGGGCACGAGCCCACTCCAACTGAACGGCTGACCGCTCGTCCGGTGTAAACAGCTGGTCCACAATAGGCACCACTTTCTCGAAGGCAGTCCACAGATCGGGGTCTAGGGTGAAGCCTCGCGTAGGGTCCTGGTAACGAAACAGGCGTGGGAAGAAGGGTCCACGGTGTACGTAGATGGCATTGTCTATGTGGATGAGGTTTCCTTCGAGCTCACCGCTCAACACCCGTTTAAATTTGGTCCAGTCGTCACGGTATAGCGTAACCGTATTTGATACGGTCTCAGCGCGCGACAAGAAAACATCTCCACGGTCTTCAACGATGGTGACTTTATCCTCGTAGACGTATAACCCCACCCGGGGTGTAAGGAGAAGGATGGCTCGTAGGACTGGTGACATGGTTGACCCAATGACGAACGGTGAATGACACACACTCTGACTGTCTCTCGCATTTATGGTCAGGTCCCTCGGTGACATGGTTGACCCAATGACGAACGGTGGATGACGCACACTGTGACTGACCCACGTACATATCGGTTGCACATAAGCGCATCCGTGGAGGCTCTGAAGAGCCGTTCTTTTTCTGTCGCTGTCATTGCCAAAAGCGTCAGGGTCAATATGGCAAAGACCATTACTAAACCAACGAGCAGTCACTGGTTCCAGCGTGAGCGCCCGTGGCCCATAGCCCGGGCATCAAGGATGGCTGTCATTGTCAAGTAGTGGTGAGTGATAGCACACCTCTCCATCGAGTCCACTCTGTCGAGGGCCGCTTCTGTGAACTCTTTCAGGATCTGGCGTCGCCCCTCGTTCTCGTCGTCGCCATCTGCAAACATGGACCGAACCACTACTCGGTAACCCGTGAGTGAATTAACCACGGTCGCATGCTGTAAAATGGGAGTCGCATAGGGATGGGTGTCCGTCATGGCTCTGCAACCGTAGGAATGGGGGTATGGGATCCAGGGGGCCGTGTTTTATAGCCCATGTCACACATGCGCGCCTATACGTAGCTCTACGGGTGTAGTCCGTGATGCGTACTATTCTGATTGGTTAGTCCAAAAAGAGAGCAACAACAACAACAACAACAAAGATTACAGGTCAATCTTTTCATTATCCCCTCCATCACAGCACATCCACGCTGGAGGAACCGCTATGGGTGTGTTTACATGCGGATGTGACGTCATAGCGACGTCATTCGCGCGCACACTGAGGACCCGGATGTACACACACTCGGCCTCATACTATAATGCTATGGTGTGAAGTTTACATGCGGATGTGACGTCATAGTGACGTCATTCGCGCGCCCACTGAGAATCCGGATGTACACACACTCGGGCCCCATACTATAATGCTATGGCGTGAAGTTTACATGCGGATGTGACGTCATAGTGGCGTCATTCGCGCACACACTCGGCCCCATACTATAATGCTATGGCGTGATCTGTGCATTCCATGGGTGCTTCGGGAGGGCGGATAAAGGCTATCTATTGACCCGGAGAGGGCCGAACATTGCCGGAAGGGAGACCTTTGACCTTTTGACCTGGATGTGACCTTTGACCGTTGCCCAAAAATTCACCCGCGCACTTCCGGTGATGCCGCGCAGGCGTGCGGTCGGATAACCCGCGCAGGCGTGCGGCCGGGCCGGGGAAAACCCGGATGGAAAATCCCGGATGTTGAAAACCCGGATGTTGAAGGTCAGTACATGCATTCCATACGTCTAAGGTCTAAGGAAAAATTGGAACTCTCCTGTGTTCGGAGGTACTTTTTGGTCATTCTGAAAACCGGAAGTGACGTCACACACTTGCGCAGACCCACCAAACCACGCAGAAATGCCGAAAACATATTGTGCTCATCGCTGCGTGACGTCAACCGGGTTCATACTCACTTCCGCCCCGTACGTTAAAGTATGAGAAGCTCTCGGGACTGCAGGTTTATATTTTGTATACTGTTATAATTTGATAGTGGTAGTGTGCCAATAATATAATATATTAAGCAAATACACGGGCATCATGCCGCAGTGTGTGGCGTTTGGCTGTTCTAACAGAACTGGGAATCCAAACCTTCCAAAGATCGTGACATTTCATCGGTTCCCAATGTTGAAACCAGATGTACTGAAACAGTAACAAACTCAAGATTGCACTTCTTACCAGGCTGTTTTCAAAGAAGATGTTGACGCAAAATATGGTATTGAATCCGAGTTTGTACATCGTCAGGCTCCCGAACCGAAACGACCGTCCACACTTGCCAGGCTGGAGAAGCGGGAGCAACAAGCACAGAGAGGTATTGTACCAGACTAGACCACTCGGCCACCTCAGCTTCCACAAAAGAGGAAGTTCGGAGATCGGAGTCTAGATTACGTACATTTACTACCCCTCTGATAGACATATAATGATAATAGTAGACATAGACATCTCTTTTAAATAGCTTATACAAGTCGCTCTTTGTACTTTCAGATATAGTAGCGTGCCAATCTTGTTTAAACTGGTCACACAATCGTAATTTAACTGAATGGTTAACCCATTTAGAGTTAACTCTATCCTGATCGTACCATACATTTGTCATACCGCATTTATCTAATATGTTTTTAATCTGCAAGATCCATGGTGATGAGTAAATCCCTCTCTCATGCAGGATATAAATGGTTTGATACATCACGGAACTTAATTTATTTTCTTTACCATAAACTAACTTTAACCAGAAATTTATCATTCTTGAATGAATTATTACTCTAAGTGGGTATCTGCCCAATTCACCACTGCTTTATATTTTCGCCTTCTCCGCTAGAGAGCGGTGAGGCCCACGTGATGTCATACGCTTAGACGACCCGAGCCAAAATAGCGGCACACGTGAGAGACAACGATGCGCAGGTTGAACGCCGATTTAATCGAGTAGAAAAAAATCGCAAACAAATATTTGCTTACATTTTTGGATACGGGGGAGATAGATCTCTCATTCAGTGTATACATTAGTCAAATGTTTCCTTCTCCTTTAATACTCATTGCTGTAGTAAATTTGCGGCATAAAATTTTATAAACTGGAATTAAAATATTAATTTCCATTCATGTAATTTACGTTTTTTAATTACACCCATAACAATATCCACTATCCCCACCTCTAATACAATTGTACTCTGCAATCGCTGATACTAATGATGTTCTTGTGTAAATTATTGAAACGTTTCACTGGATTTACTGGAACGGAATGACAAAAGCTAGCTCAGAGGAAGAGCATACAGAACATGCCTAGACAAACCCAAGAGAAACTGATGAAGGTTGACAGACAAAGAAAAGCGTATTTCAGAATAGGTCAGAATAGGTCTGATAGCAGCCGTCGCTAATCGAATCATCTATTTCGTATGACAGTTAATACTAATTCCGAATGTGTATGAAATAAAAATAAAAGGAAAAGATGGTTTCTTTCAAGAGTGAAGCGGTCAACATAAAATCCTAATCAACGACTATTATTCTTTATTCAATGAATTTCCTGGTAGTTTTCTAGAGTATGTATCTCTTCATTGTGCTGTTCATTTGAATATCATGGAGATGTATAACACAAATTTCAAACGGTCCCTACCCCCGGGTTAAGCGGAATTTGACAAAAGTTACGAAACGTAGCTCCAGAGATACTGCACGCTACGATCCTATCTTGCCGTCAGTTTAAGATATTCATTAGAGAATTTGAGAAATGATATAGCCCTGTTTGAAATTACAAGCGTCTTGTCCGTCATTCATAATCCAGCCGTCGTCCATTAGAGAATATCCGCGTCCATAATCCAAAGACCTATTCCATTTTCCACATAACAGTATTAGCACCAAATTCAAAAAGACAATCATAGTATACATAAACATAGGCTTGTTTCCTGCAAGAGAGAAGCGGTCAACAGTTTTCAATCAGTTCGCCACAGTCTGCACATGATATACTAAATGCTACCTGACGAGATATGTATATGCCATATGCAAGTCCTTGTGGAATTCGTCGATGTTAAGGGTATCACAGTATTCCTCCTGATTAATATAACTCACCCTTATAGTTTAATGTTTGGAAAGATTTCTATATATCCTATATTCTAGCCATACTGTATTTATGTTGTTTGTTCGGAAACAAATGTCTGGCTCTGATATACAACACCAATACTGATGAGACGGCAGGTTGATACAGTTGCAAAATAGCACAGTTGATGCCCAGCTCAACACGAGTCTCGTATGTAAAAAAACGATATCACGGTCATATGGAATCAGTTATTGAGTTCTTCATTAGCTTAATCACCGTGGCGTCTCACTTTGCATTGTTCGACTTCTGATACGTCTCTTGAGTACGATAGCTTCATTAGGAGAATATCTTGAGTGTCCGAAATATAACTCCAGACTTCACATCGCCGATGGATATCACCAATCACCAACACGTCGAATGGGATTGTTCCGCGAGATTAACCCCAGGCTCAAGATGACACTTCACCCCTCACCCCCAACCCTCGACCCGCCCTTCACACTATTTGACGTCGATTTGTACCTAATACAATATTTCTAATTCGATCTCGGAACAGTCCTGCTATAATGTGTATACCGGTGTTAGATCCGGCATTCGAAAGATTCAACCAGCCGTTAAGTGCATTCCAACTTTCCCTGTTCATAATCGGAAGACGGTCTCAACATGACGTTATTAGCCCCAAAATTAAGGAGACATAAATTATTATTATTATTATTATGGCTCTGATCAAGGGGAAGTTCGATCTGTCACATGTACGGTCTGTGGAAAAAAAGCTTCCTTCCTCGTCAATGAAACCTGGACTCGACTGAAAGTTTCAAATAACTATTATATCGTATGTTGTTTCAACGAGTAATTTCGTATATATTTTTTAGGAATAATTTCTGATCTCCTGGACTGTGCCAGAAGTTTAATTTTGCCCTCAGTAGTAGTATAAACCCCGATAGACTCCCCTTTTGCCGGGGGAGGTAACTCTTGCATCCGACAGGGGGCGTTGTAGTTATGGATTGCATCAGCATTGGCTGTGTGCCAAGTTTTGACGACTATAGTTCGGTTAACCTTTGACCTTGTATTCCTCCGCGGTGATGCGGTCATGTCTGGCGGTGATGCGGTCGCCTCCGCGGTGAAAAAGTAGTCCCCAGACTTCAAATACGCTGCATGGTCCGATTGGGTCATATGAGGTATCAATGTGAAGCATTTGTGAAGGGGAATCTGATGGGCTGGGTTTGGGGTTGAAATAGCGCCATTCTGCGCATGCGCGGTGGACCAAGGGTATGGAAATAGACGTGTTGGAGTCTAAGGAAGCCACTAATGGTCCAATTGGGTCATATGAGGTATCCATGTGAAGCATTCGTAAAGGGGCATCCGACGGGTGGGTGTGGGGTTGGAATATCGGCATTCTGCGCATGCGCAGTGGACCAAGGGTATGGAAATAGACGTTTTGGGGTCTAGTGGAGCCACTAATGGTCCAATTGGGTCATATGAGGTATCAATGTGAAGCATTCGTAAAGGGGCATCCGACGCATGCGCAGTAGACCAAGGGTATGGAAATAGACGTTTTGGGATCTAGGGGAGCCACTATTGGTCAGATTGGGTGAGGTATCAATGTGAAACCTATGTGAGGGGGCATGCGATGGGCTGGGTGTGGGGTTGAAATATCGGGATTCTGCGCATGCGCAGTAAACCAAGGGTATGGAAATAGACGTTTTCGAGTCTTTGTGGGCCACTAGTGGTCCTATGGAGTCGTATGAGGTATCAATGTGAAGCCTATGGGAGGGGCATCCGCCTGGACTAGTGTCTTGGTCGTTGTCAACATTCTGCGCATGCGCAGACAGGGAATTGTGGGAAAAGGGTATGAAAATAGACGTTTTGGGGTCTGGGTGGGCCACTAATGGTCTGATCGAGTCGTATGAGGTATCAATGTGAAGGATACGTGAGGGGGCATTCGCCTGGACTAGTGTGTCGTTCGTGTTCAACATTCTGCGCATGCGCGAACAGGGAATTGTGGGAAAAGTGTATGGAAATGGAGGTTTTGGGATCGAGGGGAGTCCCTAGTGGGCCGATGGGGTCGAGTGAGGTATCCATGTGAAGCCTACGTGAGGGCGCATCTGCCTGGACTAGTGTGTCGTCCGTGTTCAACAGTCTGCGCATGCGCAGACAGGGAATTGTGGGAAAAGTGCATTGGAATGAACGTTTTAGGATCTAGGGGAGCCCCTAATGGGCCGATGGAGCCGTATGAGGTATCAATGTGAAGCCTATGTGAGGGGGCATCCGCCTGGACTCGGCCGTTGTCTCGGCCGTTGTCTATATTTTGCGCATGCGCAAACAGGAAATTGTGAGCAACGCCGCCAACGCCAAGCTCAACGCTTCAACGCCCTGGTGAATTAGCCCAAAAGCTCTGATTTTCATGGAATTGTCACTAATTCATTTGTGACGCCCGTCAACGTCCGCCTTAACGCCCTAGCATAACCCCTTGACGCCATGATATAGACAGATGAGAGAACAACAACAACAAGGATGAGAGAACAACAACAACAACAAGTTTTTTTCATATAGTTTATTTTCCCCTCCATCATAACATACCCACGCTGGGGGAGCCGCGTTGGGTATGTTTACAATTCAAGAATACTCTTGTCCAATCAGAGACCGCCATTTGGTCCTGCCATATTCGTTCTTGCCCGTTAGATGTATTCTCGGCTGCACTTGTCCAATCAGAAGCCGTCCTTAAGAAAGTCCCATCTTCGGCCCTGTTCGCTCTCATCCGTTTGTTCTAATCGTCGTCGGTCAGGCCTGGATATTCGTCGGGCAGCATATCCTGAAACAGTTGTTTGCGCATTCTAATCGCATTTTCCAGGGCCTCGGTGGGTGGTAACCCCATAGCCTCTTCCAAGTGACGCTTGGTCTTCATGATGGACCTGTGCGTGGGGTCGCCTTTCATTTCAAGCGGTAGTGAGGTATACGTTTCATAGATCGCCATGGCTGTTTTCCTGATACGGGGCCGCATTTCGGTGTACGCCTGTTGTAAGTTATCCTGTCCCGCGTCCTCGATCGCTTCAGCGTGAGTATTGATAGCTGCTGTCACAATACGATCCCAGTAGGTAGGTTCTGCCTCACTTTCCTGGGATGTAGGCTGACTATCTGAGGTCAAGCTCTCCATATCAGTAGATAGACTGTCAGCAATCTTGGATTCGCTATCAGTCGAGACACTCTCATCGATCTCTGTATCAGCATCCGATTCAACGGACTCCTCGGCGTCTTCAATCCCATGTATATTTTTCTGCTGTCGCATCATATCGTAATGTATGGTGAACGTGCGTTCACACTCAGAACAAGTATAAGCCATATTGACGGTTGAACGTCGACTGTGCGTGTTTTGAGAAAACACTCGCTTTCATAGACAGTAACGCCCGCCAACGCCCACTGTTACGCCTTAACGCCCTATATGCACGCCTTAACCCTCGTATCAACGCTTTAACACACTTTCTTAACGCTTTAACGTCGTTTAATGATGCGTTCAAACAAATGTTGCTTTTGTGCTATTGCTCTGACATACGCCGCTTTCCAGTTCATGCCCGAGGTTTTCAACATCGACGCTGTTCTTTCGATTTCCATATGGGCTGGGTCCTTGTCCAACAATTTCATATGGGTCACGAGGTCGACATACTGCTGACGTAAAGCCCGTCGTAGTCTGGGTGCCAATCTGTTATGGGCTAAAATTGCGGCTTCTTTTTTCGAATATCCTTTGTGTTGAAACTTGTTTTCTGTGGCCCTCAACGTCTCGCCCATCTCGGCGTCCATACTTTCTTTGAACAAATCCTTCCATAGCCTCGAGTACACATTATGTTCATTCCCTTGTACGGGTACGGGTACAGGTTGGGCTTTCACGGTTGGGTGATATTCCGGGACTGCTGGTATGAAGCGGACCCGCTGTATGGGGGTGGGTTGCTGCTGCTGCTCTGCCAGGAGTGGACTCGGCGGATGGTGTAGGGGTATATGACGTTGCGGTGATTCCTCGCCGGGTAACAGATGGGTCGTCAGCCGACAATCTTCGGAGGTATGGGCTTTTAAATCTACGAACTGGTAGCCGTACGGACGACTTGTCGCCCCTTGAAACGCCTGCATGAAATGGTCGATGTTCTGAGGATAAATTCGACTACCAAACACACGGATTTGTGCTCTGTCAATGGGATTAGAGAACAACACAAAGTATTGGCGGTTCAAGGCAATATCTCTGGACGCCTTCCCTTGAGGAAAGAGATTCTGGGTCAAATAGATGACGGACAGATTCCGATGATGGGATCCTTTAGTAAACAAGTCGGCGACGTGTGAATTGTCCTTGGCCGCACTCATCAGATCATCTAGCACTACCACGTTGGTCTGCTCGGGGTCAAAGTAATACGGTTCGTTTATGTCGTGGGGAATCCCTGGGACGAAGCTCACATTCTGTAACCTTGTAGTTTCGTAGGCCGGCTGCCATTGGCTATAACACCAAACAACACGTGTCGGAGCTGGGGTTGCCACACCTGCCTCTGAGCATCCCTATACTTCATCACCCAGGACGTCTTTCCACATGCCGTAGGGCCGCTCACCGTCATCGTATAGGGATGCTCTACTGCTCTTGTTGGACCTATAGCGGGACTCGGCTGTGTCTCTTGGTTGTGTTTGCGTTGAATGTGCCTGAGCATATTATCGCGACGAGAGAAGGTTCTCTGACAGAACGTACACGTACACGACATGTTCATCAGTCGACCAATACATATGGACTGATGATGGACACATGTTCATTCCTATATTTACAGACTCTACCACCACCACACACACCACCACCAGCACCACCGCCACACGCCACCAATACCACCACCAACGGCACCACCGGGCAGCTTTGAGCTTCGAAAGCTCCGATCCAAGAGCTCTGCCACACGGAGGCTACCACCACCACCGGGCGTTGACGCCCGTCAACGCCCGGTGGTGGCGTTGGTGGTGGTGTTGGTGGCGTGTGGCTGTGGTGTTGGTGGAGTTGGTGGTGGTGTGTGTGGTGATGGTAGAGTCTGTAAATATAGGAATGAACATGTGTCCATCATCAGTCCATATGCCGGCATTGCCGGCATCATTGAAAATTGTTGACCGCTTCTCTCTTGCAGGAAACAAGCCTATGTTTATGTATACTTTTGTCTTTTTGAATTTGGTGCTAATACTGTTATATGGAAATGGAATAGGTCTTTGGATTATGGACGCGGATATTCTCTAATGGACGACGGCTGGATTATGAATGACGGACTAGACGCTTGTAATTTGACCCCGAGCAGACCAACGTGGTAGTGCTAGATGATCTGATGAGTGCGGCCAAGGACAATTCACACGTCGCCGACTTGTTTACTAAAGGATCCCATCATCGGAATCTGTCCGTCATCTATTTGACCCAGAATCTCTTTCCTCAAGGGAAGGCGTCCAGAGATATTGCCTTGAACTGCCAATACTTTGTGTTGTTCTCCAATCCCATTGACAGAGCACAAATCCGTGTGTTTGGTAGTCGAATTTATCCTCAGAACATCGACCATTTCATGCAGGCGTTTCAAGGGGCGACAAGTCGTCCGTACGGCTACCTGTTCGTAGATTTAAAAGCCCATACCCCCGAAGATTGTCGGCTGACGACCCATCTGTTACCCGGCGAGGAATCACCGCAACGTCATATACCCCTACACCATCCGCCGAGTCCACTCCTGGCAGAGCAGCAGCAGCAACCCACCCCCATACAGCGGGTCCGCTTCATACCATCAGTCCCGGAATATCACCCAACCGTGAAGGCCCAACCCGTACCCGTACAAGGGAATGAACATAATGTGAACTCGAGGCTATGGAAGGATTTGTTCAAAGAAAGTATGGACGCCGAGATGGGCGAGACGTTGAGGGCCACAGAAAACAAGTTTCAACACAAAGGATATTCGAAAAAAGAAGCCGCAATTTTAGCCCATAACAGATTGGCACCCAGACTACGACGGGCTTTACGTCAGCAGTATGTCGACCTCGTGACCCATATGAAATTGTTGGACAAGGACCCAGTCCATATGGAAATCGAAAGAACAGCGTCGATGTTGAAAACCTCGGGCATGAACTGGAAAGCGGCGTATGTCAGAGCAATAGCACAAAAGCAACATTTGTTTGAACGCATCATTAAACGACGTTAAAGCGTTAAGAAAGTGTGTTAAAGCGTTGAGACGAGCGTTAAGGCGTACATATAGGGCGTTAAGGCGTAACAGTGGGCGTTGGCGGGCGTTACTGTCTATGAAAGCGAGTGTTTTCCCAAAACACGCACAGTCGACGTTCAACCGTCAATATGGCTTATACTTGTTCTGAGTGTGAACGCACGTTCACCAGACATTACGATATGATGCGACACCAGAAAAATATACATGGGATTGAAGACGCCGAGGAGTCCGTTGAATCGGATGCTGATACAGAGATCGATGAGAGTGTATCGACTGATACCGAATCCAAGATTGCTGACAGTCTATCTACTGATATGGAGAGCTTGACCTCAGATAGTCAGCCTACATCCCAGGAAAGTGAGGCAGAACCTACCTTCTGGGATCGTATTGTGACAGCAGCTATCAATACTCACGCTGAAGCGATCGAGGACGCGGGGCAGGATAACTTACAACAGGTGTACACCGAAATGCGGCCCCGCATCAGGAAAACAGCCATGGCAATCTATGAAACGTATACCTTACTACCGCTTGAAATGAAAGGCGACCCCACGCACAGGTCCATCATGAAGACCAAGCGTCACTTGGAAGAGGTTATGGTGTTACCACCCACCGAGGCCCTGGAAAATGCGATTAGAATGCGCAAACAACTGTTTCAGGATATGCTGCCCGACGAATATCCAGGCCTGACCGACGACGATTAGAACAAACGGATGAGGGCGAACAGGGCCGACGATGGGACTTTCTTAAGGACGGCTTCTGATTGGACAAGTGCAGCCGAGAATACATCTAACGGGCAAGAACGAATATGGCAGGACCAAATGGCGGTCTCTGATTGGACAAGAGTATTCTTGAATTGTAAACACACCCAACGCGGCTCCCCCAGAGTGGGTATGTTATGATGGAGGGGAAAATAAACTATATGAAAAAAAACCTTGTTGTTGTTGCTGTTCTCTCATCCTTGTTGTTGTTGTTCTCTCATCTGTCTATATCATGGCGTCAAGGGGTTATGCTAGGGCGTTAAGGCGGACGTTGACGGGCGTCACTCCATTTCCAATGAATTAGTGACAATTCCATGAAAATCAGAGCTTTTGGGCTAATTCACCAGGGCGTTGAAGCGTTGAGCTTGGCGTTGGCGGCGTTGCTCACAATTCCCTGTTTGCGCATGCGCAGAATGGTGACAACGCCCGAGCCACTAGTCCAGCCAGATGCCCTCTCACATAGGCTTCACATTGATACCTCATACGACTCCATCGGCCCATTAGGGGCTCCGCTAGATCCCAAAACGTCTATTTTCATACTCTTTTCCCACAATTCCCTGTCTGCGCATGCGCAGAATGGTGACAACGGCCGAGGCACTAGTCCAGGCGGATGCCCCCTCATGTGTGCTTCACATTGATACCTCACTCGACTCCATAGGACCACTAGTGGCCCACCCAGACCCCAAAGCGTCTACTTCCATACCCTTTGTCCACCGCGCATGCGCAGAATGACGATATTCCTATCCCACATCCACTCAGTCAGATGCTCCTTCACGAATGATTCACATTGATACCTCATACGACTCCATAGGACCAATAGTGGTCCACCTCGACCTCAAAACGTATATTTCCATACACTTGGTCTACTGCGCATGCGCAGAATGACGTCAGTTCCACGTCACACCCACCCCGTCGGATGCCCCTTCACATAGGCTTCACATTGATACCTCACTTGACCCCATCGGACCAATAGGGGCTTACCTAGATTCCAAAACGTCTATCTCCATACCCTTTTCCCACAATTCCCTGTCTGCGCATGCGCAGAATGTTGACAACGGCCTAGACACTAGTCCAGGCGGATGCCCCCTCATGTGTGCTTCACAATGATACCTCATACGACTCTATCGGCCCATTAGGGGCTCACCTAGACCCGAAAACGTCTATTTTCATACCCTTGGTCTACTGCGCATGCGCAGAATGCCGATATTTCAACCCCACACCCAGTCCATCAGATGCCCCCTCACATAGGTTTCACATTAATACCTCACTCGACTCAATCGGATCAATAGTGGCTCCCCTAGATCCCAAAACGTCTATTTCCATACCCTTTGTCCACCGCGCATGCGCAGAATGACATATTTCAACCCCGCACCCAGCCCAGCAGATGCCCCTTCACGAATGCTTCATATTGATACCTCACTCAACTCCATCGGACCATTAGTGGCTGCCCTAGACCCCAAAACGTCTATTTCCATACCCTTGGTCTACCGCGCATGCGCAGAATGATGCTATTTGAACCCCACACCCAGCCCATCAGATGCCCCTTTACGAATGCTTCACATTGATACCTCACTCGACCCAATCGGACCATGCAGCGTATTTGAATTCTGGGGACTACTTTTTCTCCGCGGAGGCTGCCTCCCGTGATCGCATCGCCGCCAGACATGACCGCATCACCGCGGAAGAATACAAGGTCAAAGGTTGCCGGACCTATAGTGGTCAAAACTTGGCAAAAAGCCAATGCTGATGCAATCTATAACCTTGAGCTGGTGGCGCCCCCTGTCGGATGATTTAGGGAAATCAAGAGTTACCCCTCAAGTTTAAGTGCAAAGAGGTCAATACGACCATTTCCGTGTTTATACTACTACTCTAGTCGGATCTCCGTAGATTGATCAACACAATGGCTACAGTAGACTGGATCCAGCCCCTGTTTCATAATGTATTTTAAACGGGAAACAAGAGGAAGTAACTCTGCCTATTAAGAAATGCTTGAAACAGGGACTGGACGGAACGTCACAAGGGAGCTAACTTTGCAAGAAAAAATGCACAATATACTGTGCATTTTTTGTCACCAATGAACACTCCGTATTCTGACCCCGCCCTCAACTCAAAGGATTTGATTGGTTCGTTCATATACGCACGCTGGAATCAATGCGTTCTTGTGACGTCAACAATGAGAATGACGTTACTACCATGACCTCAACAATGGGAATAACGTAACTGCCGAGACGTCACAGTATGGCGTTAGAATGAAATTGATACAAATGTTGCGACTGAAGGAAAAAACATGTCAATCGTCCAGACTAACCACGCCTCCAGATGGAATCTTTACACGACGAAACCCATCAAATCGTCCAGTCCCTATTTTAAAAATATTTTTTTCATTTTTTTTTTTTTCCATTTTTTTTTTCATTCTATTTATTTATTTATTTATCAAACGTATACATTTATTAGATCATTTTATTATTATTAAATAGTACATATGAAATAGAGACTCATCCAGTCTATGGCTACAGGTGTGGATAACTCCGACAACGGGATCGTTCTCAAATCGTTTAAGACGAATGAAATAGATTATAAGGGATTCATCCATCAGTCGTCACAGGAACCAAAAAGATCTCAGTCGAAAAGACACAAAAGGTTTGTGAGCATAAAACTGTAAAACAACGAACATTCAAACAAAAACTAACATAATTCTGTAGATTGAATGAAAACATTGAACGTCCGCCTTGTAAGTTGTTCTCGACTTGACTTTACATGTTAAATTTGCTTGATTCGTTCGTCCTTACCAATCTTCACGGGCATTTACACTTCTGATTCAAGAAAGGTATTGGTGCAGAAGATACTGTATTTACTTTGCATTATCTCATTAACACCTATTTAAATAATAGGAAGCTATACTGCACCTCAGAATTATTTAGACGCGGTTTCGGCTGAAAACGGTTTCCTATACTGAAAACGTTGTACAATACAGTTTAATATCGTATTTCGCACAGCGGTAAAGTCTCGGATTGAATATTTGAATGTAAATGCGGGTTATGACAAGGGCCGGTTCACTCCCATATTCTATTTAAACTATTTGGTTTAAATATAGTTTATTCATTCACGTTGGTGAAAGGGGAGCGCATTAAGGCAGCTTATTATTGCGTACAAAGTATTCATACATCAACCAAATGACAAGTATAGATATATAACAAATAAAAGAGCTAGGAAAGGCTACGCATTAAGCATCAAATCGATTACCAAAATATTGATAAATTTCAGCTAAACTATTTAAACTATTTATTGAAGGCCTTGACATATGAAAATTGATTAATTACAGGCTTTCTGATGATTTGGATGTGGACATAATTGACATGTATTTGGTCCGTTATATAGAACAACTTGGTGCACCTGTTGACATTCTTGACAAATTTACAACCACAGCCATCTGAGACTTCACACACATATACTCTAGAATTTTTAAAAATAATGATTTTGTTTTGCTAAAAAATATAATCAATGTACCAGAAACGGAATAATTGTTGCATAGCACACGATCGTTTGATCGATTATGAATACATTCTTATTAATTGAAGCCTCCGAGATAACTTGGTGTAACTGTTTCAACAATCCTAATCTATTTTCACCTCTTCAAGAGTCCCCCACTCTTCCATCATTGAGTTTCAGAACCAATTATTTTTCCATAATCTTGGGTCTAAGAATGAAATAAATCGCAGTTATCTAGTTGGGATTCTGACACAACGTCTAGCATGGTAGCTGCTGCTTTTACACAACAAGATAATATGGCCCAGGAGAACTGACTCTTTTTAGTGCATCCGATAGTAACATATGTTATTGTCAACAGATTGAAATCCTTCGCCCTTTGGTTACCTTGTCACAGACAAGTTCGACAAAATGGCAGTTTCACAATGAATGAATACTTAATTGCTTCCCTCTCTCGTTCACTTTCTAGCTGATATTTTTCTAATAGGTTGTTCGTGACCTAAATTCTGTTCACCATTCGATAATGAATATATCGCATCCGAGCTTCTGACGTGGTTGCTCAGACCAGTTTGTGGATATTTTGCCACTTAAAATGTTAATAGTTGCAGCAGATAATCCTTCCCTCTCTAAGTCGTTCTGACGCTTAACCTGAGTTACATTTGTGTCTGATCATTTGGGTTAGGATTCGTTGGCTTCCAGTATTTTTCAAAAGTATTTTATCAATGAATTTTTTCAGTATATGATGTGCTTTCACATTGCTAACAATGACAAAATACATAAGAAAGTTGTCCATTTGTATGTTAAATCTCGTTTCAAATTGGCCAGCATGGTGAAATTTACCATTCTCTCAATGAAAGCAAATCATTTACACAATCTATTATCACAGAACACTGGTCATATCACTTCATTCCAATCCGCATGTCGAGCGAAATCATACAAAAAATAGTTTCAAATATGTATTTCTTTGGCCAATTCTGCAATCCAACCCAGCTACCAGTGAAGTACCTGCCTCAAGAAAGGATGTTTGATACACGGTATTATACTGTTAGACCCAATGGAGTTGGTTCCACATACGGTAAATAGTTTTTATAAAAATCCAGCAAATCATAATGTCCGTTTCATCCACTTGATTTTTAAATATGAAGCAATTGAATATTTATAACTCTAGCCCAACTTCGTCACTGTCGCATATAACTGTTTTTCGTTTGATTTGGTCTGGACAGTCCACTTCAGAAGAAGTGGAAAACTACTTTTTCTATTTCATCGCTAAATGCATTTACATGTATTTGGTAAAAAAAAAGGATATGAAGTGAGAGAGCGAGGATTTTGATTATTGTAACCTTTCCAATTGCTTTGAGATTGCTTTGCCGGTTTAATTCTGATGATACTGAAATAATCGAAACTTTACTTGATTCTCCTGTTTACTTCTTATCCATATAATGTTCGGCTTTGAAAGAATTTCTATTTCATAAGTTTTCAGAAATATGCCTTCAATATGGTTATCGTCTTTAGTTTTGATAGTCAAACGTGCTGAAAGTAAAATGAAAGGTATGACGACAGACCTCGTAAAACAGGATAGGGGCATACTGACCAATTAATATATTAAAAGCCCGTGTAAATGAAATTCCAGTCTATGCAGTGGAATGCTTTTCGAAATCTTTTAGAAAAAATTAGACCAGGTATGTTACTTTCAAAGTGAAAGGCATTATATCCGGTTATTTATCTGAGAAATCTTCTTTTCATAAAAAGTGTTTGCGTCTCACTCAAAAAGTTAAGGATATCTCGATACAATAGAATGCACAATTGGTGAAAATTAAAAAGATTCTTTTTATTTCTGACGTGGATAAATTTTGACAAAAAAATCTAAAATGGATGAAAAGGGACACGCATTGAGCTATTGTAATCTGTTTCAATGATTAACATGATATCAAGTTCAATTATCCATATCCATATATGGCATACCCCATGTGCCCAATAGGTAATACATATTTTGATAATAAATATTTATCAAAATTGGATATTTTATTTAATGTAACGACAAAGAGGACATTCTGAATTAAGAAGGCAAGTTGTCATACAACCAGGATTATTAATTTGTACAAATAACATGAGACTGGTATCTAGCTATAAATGTATTTTGTAGCTAAAATCGCGGCGTTTAACAAACGATTTGGGCTGAGCTACAGCATTGAGTGAGAGGGAGCTTATATCACATGCCCGGCTTACATTACATGATCTTATATTACATTTATTCAACGCACTGGACAGTTGTTTAAAGAAACTCTCTCAGAAACTGAAATGATTGAATAACTGTTTCTTACAGACATGCATCCCTCGAATGTCTTTACTCACTGTTAACTTATAATCTGTTGCTTCCATGAGATATCTATTGTATTATTACTATGTACGTAGAGTCTTTTGTCTGTGAATACGTCGGTCAGCCACGAAACGGTCAGCCACAAAACGGTCAGTCACAAAATGTATTTTTATTTCAGAGATCAGTCTCCTGTTATTGGTTCAAAAGACATTTTTTGGTTGTTACTGAACAGACATTTTCAATAAATTGTTTTCCAAAACATCGATCTTGTGAGAGTGACAACGTTTATGTTTTCACAGATTGTTCATGATTGTACAAATATATTCTAAAGTATACAGTTCATGGGAATGAAAAGTTACGAAAATGTGACGTTGTTACGGTTTTGTACTGCAGAAATTTTCAAGAAATTAGCATCACTTTTTTGGTACCTCGCGTGGCCGCCGTCTTGAATTCACTCAATTATCCTCTGCTCGGGGGTTTTGCAAATGGTCTAGAAATGACCACAATATGATAAATTACAAAGTCACTGAGTTTCAGCTCTCGTTTTTTGTCCTTTCGGATATAGAGCAGAAAGTTTGTTAGAAGAGCAATGAGCCCCTCAATCACAGGACTGGTAGGGTTAAACTATGAAACAGAAACTTAAATGTATCTATTCTTACCGAAGGAACGAGGCCGACCTACCAATCTCCAAGGCGAATCCTTTATCATACGTTAGTAGTATAGTGTACCATTTTAAATGCGCATTGACCTCATTAATTGTTCCCCGGGTAAAATTTGAGGCGGAACTTGATCACGTGACGATCATGTGATCGTTGGGGAGGAAAACTACCTTCAACACAGAAGAGTTCCAATCTAGTGGGGAGGTAACTCTGGGTGACTATAGTTCCGGCAAAGGGCCCCTGGGCATGTATTCTTCCGCGGTGATGCGGTCTGGTGGTGATGCGGTCGGGAGAAAAAGCTTCCGCGGAGAAAAAGTAGTCCCTAGACTTGAAATACGCTGCATGGTCCGATTGGGTCGAGTGAGGTATCAAACTGAAGCATTCGTGAAGGGGCATCCAGTCATGGGTGGGTGCATGTAAAACTTTCTCCAGAAAAAAAGCGGAACACGGACTTTACCCCTAAAATAGGGGAAAACACCTATCAACCCTAACCAAAAGGGCTAATATTGGTCCCCGGGCTTATTGAGACCTGCCTATCAAGTCAATGGGGTGGGTGTATGTAAAATTAGGATTTTTCCCCGAAAATATAAAAAGCGGAATACGGACTTTACCCCTAAAATAGGGGAAAACACCTATCAACTCTAGCCAAAAGGGCTAATATCGGTCCCCGGGCTTATTGGGGCCTGCCTATCCAGTCAATAGGGTGGGTGCATGTAAAATTAGGATTATTTTCCGAAAATATAAAAAGCGGAACTCGGACTTTACCCCTACAATAGGGGTCTGTATTATACAATATAAGGGAAAATGCCTGTATGGGGGGAGGGGTGGTCAAAAAAAATTGTGGGCTTTACTATGGCTTGTGGGGTCTCGTTTTTCTCGTCTCGCCGAGAAAAACACAATGGGAGGGGTTCCGGAGCGAATCGGTGAAATTTTTGGGAAAAGTCACCGAGGTCTGTATATAGGCTCATACTGGCTATATGGGGGAGGGGTGGTCAATTTTTTTTGTGGACTTTACTATGGGTTGTGGGGCCTCGTTTTTCTCGTCTCGCCGAGAAAAATACAATGGGAGGGGTCCCGGAGCGAATCGGTGAAATTTTTGGGAAAAGTCACCGAGGTCTGTATATAGGCTCATACTGGCTATATGGGGGGAGGGGTGGTCATTTTTTTTTTGTGGGCTTTACTATGGCTTGTGGGGTCTCGTTTTTCTCGTCTCGCCGAGAAAAACACAAAGGGAGGGGTCCCGGAGCGAATCGGTGAAATTTTTGGGAAAAGTACCGGGTAGGCCTGTATATAGGCCTGTAGGCTGGCTATATGGGGGTATAGGTTCAACCTGGGAAATTCACACACGTTCATTGTGATATGGGTTGCTTGGATTTGTTTTTCACATCTAGTCATTTAGAACACGATGGGAAGGGTCTCGGAGCGAATCGGTGAAATTTTTGGAAAAGTACCATATAGCCCATATAGTCCCATACTGGCTATATGGGGGTATAGGTTCAACCTGGGAAATTCACACACGTTCATTGTGATATGGGCTGTTTGGATTTGTTTTTCACGTCTCGTCATTTAGAACACGATGGGAAGGGTCCCGGAGCGAAACGGTGAAATTTTTGGAAAAGTTCACCGAGGCCTGGGTAGGCCCATAGGCCTATACTGCATGGCTATGGGTGTATAGGTCCATACGGGGTGGACGTTTTGGGATCTAGGTGAGCCCCTAATCATCCTATGGTGTCGTGTGAGGTCTTATTTTGAAGCTCTCGTGGAGGAGCATCCGACTGGTCTAATAGATCGTCCGTTTTCAATATTCTGCGCATGCGCAGTCTGGCCGTAGTATAGAAAGCAGGCATTTTGGGGGTATGTGGGTGTGTGTTTGGGGTAGAGATGGACTGCTATGGGTCCGAATGGGTCGTCGAAGGTGTCAAAGTGAAGCCTGTGTGGGGTAGTCAGAATGGCGTGTTTTTAAATGCAATTCGCGTCAAACTGCGCATGCGCAGTTGGTTGTAGTAAGTAAAGTGGCCATTTTGGAGCAGTGCAGGAAGGTATTTGGTGTCGAGATGGACCATCCTTGGTCCGAATGCGTCCTGGGAGGTGTCATTTTGTAGCTCTCGGGGTGTACATCCCGATTTGAGGGATGTTCACGTCAGCTGTGACGTTATTGGTGACGTCATCAGTACGAGTAGAAGCCAAAGTGAACATTTTGGGGCAGTGAAGGAAGGTATTTGGATAGAAATGGACCACTATTGGTCCGAATGCGTTCTGGGAGGTGTCATCTTGTAGCTTTCGGGGTGTACATCCCGATTTGAGGGGTGTTCGCGTCACCTGTGACGTCATCGGTGACGTCATCAGTAGGAGTAGTAGCGAAAGTGTACATTTTGGAGCAGTGAAGGAAGGTATTTGGGGTAGAGAGGGACCATCCTTGATCCGCCTGCGTCCTGTGGGGTGTGCATTATACTGATATCTTTGCTGTATTATACCATATCTGTCTCGCATCATACCAAATATGTTCTGTATTATACCATATCTGTCCACTGTTATACAATATCTGCCCTGTATTATACCAAATCTGTCCTGTATTGTGTCATATTTGTCCTGTATTATACAATATATGTTCTGTATTATACCAATTCTGTGCTGTATTATACAGTATCTGTCCTGTATTATATCAAATCTGTGCTGTATTATACCATATCTGTCCTGTATTGTATCATATATGTCCTGTATTATACAATATATATTCTGTATTATACAATCGCATAGCGGTTGTCATGAATAACAACAAGTTCAGCAATGTTCATACAGTTTATTATCCCCAATGTTACATCATACCCAGGCTGGGGGAGCCGCCCTGGGTATGTTTAGTATGTTCACAGCAAAACAAATTGAAATATCAAACACCATGTTTTATTATTTAACGCACCGTCACATTAGGTACAAGTGTTTACTGAGCTCAAGTCAACGATCAGCATGTAGACATATAGAGTATGTACGGCATGTTATGGTATTCATCAGTGCACGAGTGAATGCATTCATCCGATGGGAAGATTCCGTAATTTGGTCACGAAAAACGTAACATTGGTCACCCTCTCCACGAACCATTGGGTGTTGGGGCGTTGTTGTTGGGCCCATTCCAAGGGATCCACGGTGTCCAGTTTCTCCAGCATCGTCTCTAGCGAGGTCCGGTTAATGATGGTAAACGGTTGGTCAAATACCCGGATGTTACTGCTCGGGTAGAAGTATCTGACTTGATCTGTCTCCTTATGCTGCAGCACATAACCAAACGCCAGATTTAATTTGAATGACGTAGCTTGGTCATTGAAGATGGCTTCCATGTAGCTGCGTAGACGGGCGAGATCGATCAGTCGGAAATTGTAGATATCTTGAATAGGGCGATGACGGTGGAAACCATGCCGTATCATAGGCCAATGGCGCCGATAGATGTCACTCACTGGATGGGCGTCCTGTAACAGATCGCTAGGAACATCCACTGCATCTTCCAGAAAATGTTCGATGTCGTCAGGCGTATGACTCGAAACCGTAACGCTGGGGTCCGGCTGGATATCCAGGCCCTCCTGGACTGTGGGTATAGGCGGACTCTTCGTCACCGCATCACCAGTTGCGTTCGTCTCCCCGGGTTCATCTTCACTGGGTCTGACCTTCTGCAGCTCCTCTTTAGTGGAAAGTTGTCGTCCAAACCATAGAGACGGGGCATGAATCAAACGTTGGTGCTGTCTTAACCAACTGGGTCGTTTGAAGAGTCGACCACAATCGTTACATTGTACCGTCGCACCCTCGTGGAGTGCCCTTTCATGGCGCAGTAAATTATCCTCCCGATTGAATGACCGTGCGCAGATTATACAAGTATACCGTGCATCGTTGTGGGTGGAGGCCTCGTGACGTCGTAAACTTTCTATAAGAGTAAACTGCTTCTGGCAAGTTGTGCAAGTGAACATCTTGGTGGTTGACAGAGTGTCGGATGAAACGACCAGGCCGCTATCCTCGTGGAGTGCCCTCTCATGGCGCAGTAAATTATCCTCTCGATTGAACGACCGTGCGCAGGTTATACAAGTATACCGTGCATCGTTGTGGATGGAGGACTCGTGTCGTCGCAAATCTTCTGGGCGAGTAAATAGCTTCTGGCAAGTTGTGCAAGAGAACATATCGGCTGTGGATCTGGAAATGATGAATGCCGTAAAAATTGCCACTTTTATACGTTTTTCCGTGACATTCGTGTCTTTTCTGCAACCTCCGTGTCTCTTCGGTCACCTTCCTGTCTTTTCGGTGACGTCCGTGACTCTTCGGGCACCTCCGTGTCTCTTCGGTAACCTCCGTGACATTTTCGGTCACCTCCGTGTCTCTTCAGTGACCTCCGTGATATCTTCGGTAACCTCCGTGTCTCTCCGGTGACATGTTCGGTCACCTCCGTATCTCTTCGGTCACCTCCGTAACTACCCGGCTGTTCCCGTGTAAACCCGGATGGATCTCCGTGTCTCTTCTGTGACCTCCGTGACATCTTCGGTAACCTCCGTGTCTTTTCGGCAACCTCCGTGTCTCTTCGGTCACCTCCGTGTCTTTTCGGTGACGTCCGTGACTCTTCGGGCACCTCCGTGTCTCTTCGGTAACCTCCGTGACATCTTCGGTCACCTCCGTGTCTCTTCGGTGACCTCCGTGACATCTTCGGTAACCTACGTGTTTCTTCAGGCACCTCCGTGACATCTTCGGTCACCTCCGTGTCTCTTCGGTCACCTCCGTAACTATCCGGCTGTTCAGGTGTAATCCTCGATGTACCCGCTAAAGGACCCGGATAGAAGTACCCGGATGTAGGCGCGGACGTCATTGACAAGAGCCTGGATGTACAAGTATCCGGATGTACCCGGATGTGAAAGTTCCCGGATGTAAATGTGCCCGGATGTTTACGAATGTTCCACCATTCTGGACTTCTATCAGGTCCAGAAGCTCTCACGTCCTGCATGTGAATAGTCATATTGTGTGTG
The DNA here is from genome assembly GCA_036873755.1 of Hanleya hanleyi. Lineage (NCBI taxonomy): Eukaryota > Metazoa > Mollusca > Polyplacophora > Lepidopleurida > Hanleyidae > Hanleya > Hanleya hanleyi. The sequence goes on along the minus strand of JAVTVY010018806.1, from coordinate 37,351 downwards.
TATGCATCTGTGTGTGTGTGTGTGCGTGTATGTGTGTGTGTATGCGTGCGTGCGTGTATGCAAGTGTGTGTATGCGAGCGTGTGTGTGTATGCAAATGTGTGTATGCGTCTGTGTTTGTGTGTATGTATGTATGCATGTGTGTGTATGTGTACATTGCGTCTGTGTGTATGCGTCTGTGTGTATGTGTGTGTGTGTGTATGTGTCTGTGTGTCCGTAGGTGTGTGTGTGTGTGTGCTTGTGTGTGTAGGCGTGTGTGTGTGTGTGTGTGTGCGTGCATGTGTATGTGTATGTGTATGTATGCCTCTGTGTGTGTGTATGTGTGTGCTTGCGAGTGTGTTTACGCGTGTGTGTATGCGTGTGTGTGTGCGTGTGTGTGCGTGTGTGCGCGTGTCTATGAGTCTGTGTGTATGTGTGCATTGCGTCTGTGTGTATGTGTGTATGCGTATATGCGTCTGTGTGTATGCGTGTGTGTGTATGCAACCTCCACCACCACCACCAGCACCACTACCACCACCACACACCACCACACACTACCACTACCACCACCACCACCGGGCGTTGACGCCCGTCAACGCCACCACCACCACCACACACCACCACACCACCACACCACCACCACGACCACCACCACTGGGCACACGTCCCTGGTGCACCCTGTACCCTATAGCCCGCAGGGCATAGGGTACACCAGTGTGTGGGTACGATCGGAGCTCTTGGAGCTCAAAGCGTGTGAAGCTCAGAGCTCGGAAGTGACATTTGCATATGACCTCTGTGAGGTCACTTCCGCTTCCGTTCACGTCACCCGAACTGACCTTTGACCCCTGCGCGCGCTAGCAATACCGGATAAAAATTGCGCGCAGGGGTCAAAGGTCAGTTCGGGTGACGTGAACGGAAGCGGAAGTGACCTCACAGAGGTCATATGCAAATGTCACTTCCGAGCACTGAGCTCCACACGCTTTGAGCTCCAAGAGCTCCGATCGCACCCACACCCTGGTGTACCCTATGCCCTACGGGCTATAGGGTACAGGGTGTACCAGGTACGTGTGCCCAGTGGTGGTGGTGGTGTGGTGGTGTGTGGTGGTGGTGGTGGTGGTGTTGGCGTTGACGGGCGTCAACGCCCGGTGGTGGTGGTGGTAGTGGTGGTGTGTGGTGGTGTGTGGTGGTGGTAGTGGTGTTGGTGGTGGTGGTTGCATACACACACACACACGCATACACACAGACGCATACACGCATACTCACATACACACTGACGCAATGCACACATACACACAGACTCATACACACGCGCACACACGCACACACACACGCATACACACCCACGCGTAAACACACTCGCAAGCACACACATACATATACACGGAGGCATACATACACATACACATACACATGCACGCACACACACACACGCCTACACACACAAGCACACACACACACACACGCACACAGACACGTGTACACACACACACACACGCACACAGATGCATACACACAGACGCATACACACATACACGCATACGCACATACACGCATACGTACACACACAGATACACACGCACACACACACATACACACACAGACGCATGCACACACGCATACACACACACACACTCATACACACACGCACACACACACATACACAGACACATACACACACACACGCATACACACAGACGCATACACACAGACGCAATGTACACATACACACACATGCATACATACACACAAACAGACGCACACACACATTTGCATACCCACACACGCTCGCATACACACTTGCATACACGCACGCACGCATACACACACACGCATACACACACGCATACACACACACACACACGCACACACAGCCGCATGCACACATGCATACACAGACACACACACACACATACACACAGACACACACGCATAGACACAGGCGCATACACACACATACACGCTGCACACACACATACACACACACGCATACACGCAAGCATACACCCACACACAAACCCACACATGCATACACACACGCATACATTCACGTACACACACACGCACATACACGCACACACACACACAGACGCATACACTCGCACATACACACACAATATGACTATTCACATGCAGGACATGAGAGCTTCTGGACATGGACCTGATAGAAGTCCAGAATGGTGGAACATTCGTGAACATCCGGGCACTTTTACATCCGGGAACTTTTACATCCGGGTACATCCGGATACTTGTACATCCAGGCTCTTGTCAATGACGTCCGCGCCTACATCCGGGTACTTCTATCCGGGTCCTTTAGCTGTGTGTTCCATACGGGTACATCGAGGTTTACACCTGAACAGCCGGATAGTTATGGAGGTGACCGAAGAGACACGGAGGTGACCGAAGATGTCACGGAGGTGCCTGAAGAAACACGTAGGTTACCGAAGAGACACGGAGGTGATCGAAGATGTCACGGAGGTTACCGAAGAGACACGGAGGTGCCCGAAGAGTCACGGACGTCACCGAAAAGACACGGAGGTGACCGAAGAGACACGGAGGTTGCCCAAAAGACACGGAGGTTACCGAAGATGTCACGGAGGTCACCGAAGAGAAACGGAGATCCATCCGGGTTTACACGGGAACAGCCGGGTAGTTACGGAGGTGACCGAAGAGACACGAAGGTGACCGAAGATGTCACGGAGGTGCCCGGAGAGACACGGAGGTTACCGAAGATGTCACGGAGGTCACCGAAGAGACACGGAGGTGACCGAAGATGTCACGGAGGTTACCGAAGAGACACGGAGGTGCCCGAAGAGTCACGAACGTCACCGAAAAGACACGCAGGTGACCGAAGAGACACGGAGGTTGCAGAAAAGACACGAATGTCACGGAAAAACGTATAAAAGTGGCAATTTTTACGGCATTCATCATTTCCAGATCCACAGCCGATATGTTCTCTTGCAAAACTTGCCAGAAGCTGTTTACTCGCCCAGAAGATTTGCGACGACACGAGTCCTCCATCCACAACGATGCACGGTATACTTGTATAACCTGCGCACGGTCGTTCAATCGGGAGGATAATTTACTGCGCCATGAGAGGGCACTCCACGAGGATAGCGGCCTGGTCGTTTCATCCGACACTCTGTCAACCACCAAGATGTTCACTTGCACAACTTGCCTGAAGCAGTTTACTCTTATAGAAAGTTTACGACGTCACGAGGCCTCCACCCACAACGATGCACGGTATACTTGTATAATCTGCGCACGGTCATTCAATCGGGAGGATAATTTACTGCGCCATGAGAGGGCACTCCACGAGGGTGCGACGGTACAATGTAACGATTGTGGTCGACTCTTCAAACGACCCAGTTGGTTAAGACAGCACCAACGTTTGATTCATGCCCCGTCTCTACGGTTTGGACGACAACGTTCCACTAAAGAGGAGCTGCAGAAGGTCAGACCCAGTGAAGATGAACCCGGGGAGACGAACGCCACTGGTGATGCGGTGACGAAGAGCCCGCCTATACCCACAGTCCAGGAGGGCCTGGATATCCAGCCGGACCCCAGCGTTACGGTTTCGAGTCATACGCCTGACGACATCGAACATTTTCTGGAAGATGCAGTGGATGTTCCTAGCGATCTGTTACAGGACGCCCATCCAGTGAGTGACATCTATCGGCGCCATTGGCCCATGATACGGCATGGTTTCCACCGTCATCGCCCTATTCAAGATATCTACAATTTCCGACTGACCGATCTCGCCCGTCTACGCAGCTACATGGAAGCCATCTTCAATGACCAAGCTACGTCATTCAAATTAAATCTGGCGTTTGGTTATGTGCTGCAGCATAAGGAGACAGATCAAGTCAGATACTTCTACCCGAGCAGTAACATCCGGGTATTTGACCAACCGTTTACCATCATTAACCGGGCCTCGCTAGAGACGATGCTGGAGAAACTGGACACCGTGGATCCCTTGGAATGGGCCCAACAACAACGCCCCAACACCCAATGGTTCGTGGAGAGGGTGACCAATGTTACGTTTTTCGTGACCAAATTACGGAATCTTCCCATCGGATGAATGCATTCACTCGTGCACTGATGAATACCATAACATGCCGTACATACTCTATATGTCTACATGCTGATCGTTGACTTGAGCTCAGTAAACACTTGTACCTAATGTGACGGTGCGTTAAATAATAAAACATGGTGTTTGATATTTCAATTTGTTTTGCTGTGAACATACTAAACATACCCAGGGCGGCTCCCCCAGCCTGGGTATGATGTAACATTGGGGATAATAAACTGTATGAACATTGCTGAACTTGTTGTTATTCATGACAACCGCTATGCGATTGTATAATACAGAATATATATTGTATAATACAGGACATATATGATACAATACAGGACAGATATGGTATAATACAGCACAGATTTGATATAATACAGGACAGATACTGTATAATACAGCACAGAATTGGTATAATACAGAACATATATTGTATAATACAGGACAAATATGACACAATACAGGACAGATTTGGTATAATACAGGGCAGATATTGTATAACAGTGGACAGATATGGTATAATACAGAACATATTTGGTATGATGCGAGACAGATATGGTATAATACAGCAAAGATATCAGTATAATGCACACCCCACAGGACGCAGGCGGATCAAGGATGGTCCCTCTCTACCCCAAATACCTTCCTTCACTGCTCCAAAATGTACACTTTCGCTACTACTCCTACTGATGACGTCACCGATGACGTCACAGATGACGCGAACATCCCTCAACTCGGGATGTACACCCCGAAAGCTACAAGATGACACCTCCCAGAACGCATTCGGACCAATAGTGGTCCATTTCTACCCAAATACCTTCCTTCACCGCCCCAAAATGTTCACTTTGGCTACTACTCGTACTGATGACGTCACCAATAACCTCACAGATGACATGAACATCCCTCTAATCGGGATGTACACCCCGAGAGCTACAAAATGACACCTCCCAGGACGCATTCGGACCAAGGATGGTCCATCTCGACACCAAATACCTTCCTGCACTGCTCCAAAATGGCCACTTTACTTACTACAACCAACTGCGCATGCGCAGTTTGACGCGAATTGCATTTAAAAACACGCCATTCTGACTCTACCCCACACAGGCTTCACTTTGACACCTTCGACGACCCATTCGGACCCATAGCGGTCCATCTCTACCCCAAACACACACCCACATACCCCCAAAATGCCTGCTTTCTATACTACGGCCAGACTGCGCATGTGCAGAATATTGAAAACGGACGAACTATTAGACCAGTCGGATGCTCCTCCACGAGAGCTTCAAAATAAGACCTCACACGACACCATAGGATCATTAGGGGCTCACCTAGATCCCAAAACGTCCAGCCCGTATGGACCTATACACCCATAGCCATGCAGTATAGGCCTCGGTGAACTTTTCCAAAAATTTCACCGTTTCGCTCCGGGACCCTTCCCATCGTGTTCTAAATGACGAGACGTGAAAAACAAATCCAAACAGCCCATATCACAATGAACGTGTGTGAATTTCCCAGGTTGAACCTATACCCCCATATAGCCAGAATGGGACTATATGGGCTATATGGTATTTTTCCAAAAATTTCACCGATTCGCTCCGAGACCCTTCCCATCGTGTTCTAAATGACTAGACGTGAAAAACAAATCCAAGCAACCCATATCACAATGAACGTGTGTGAATTTCCCAGGTTGAACCTATACCCCCATATAGCCAGCCTACAGGCCTATATACAGGCCTACCCGGTACTTTTCCCAAAAATTTCACCGATTCGCTCCGGGACCCCTCCCATTGTGTTTTTCTCGGCGAGACGAGAAAAACGAGACCCCACAACCCATAGTAAAGCCCACAAAAAAAATTGACCACCCCTCCCCCCATATAGCCAGTATGAGCCTATATACAGACCTCGGTGACTTTTCCCAAAAATTTCACCGATTCGCTCCGGGACCCTTCCCATTGTCATTTTCTTGGCGAGACGAGAAAAACGAGACCCCACAAGCCATAGTAAAACCCACAAAAAATTTGACCACCCCTCCCCCCATACAGGCATTTTCCCTTATATTGTATAATACAGACCCCTATTGTAGGGGTAAAGTCCGAGTTCCGCTTTTTATATTTTCGGAAAATAATCCTAATTTTACATGCACCCACCCCATTGACTGGATAGGCAGGCCCCAATAAGCCCGAGGACCGATATTAGCCCTTTTGGCTAGAGTTGATAGGTGTTTTCCCCTATTTTAGGGGTAAAGTCCGTGTTCCGCTTTTTTTCTGGAGAAAGTTTTACATGCACCCACCCATGACTGGATGCCCTTCACGAATGCTTCAGTTTGATACCTCACTCGACCCAATCGGACCATGCAGCGTATTTCAAGTCTAGGGACTACTTTTTCTCCGCGGAAGCTTTTTCCCCCGACCGCATCACCACCAGACCGCATCACCGCGGAAGAATACATGCCCAGGGGCCCTTTGCCGGAACTATAGTCACCCAGAGTTACCTCCCCCTAGATTGGAACTCTTCTGTGTTGAAGGTAGTTTTCCTCCCAACGATCACATGATCGTCACGTGATCAAGTTCCGCCTCAAATTTTACCCGGGGAACAATTAATGAGGTCAATGCGCGGTTAAAATGGTACACTATACTACTTACGTTACATACACATGGATGTCACCACTGGTTTATCAGATCTTCCGTCAGCCCAAACATGGGATAGAAGAGAGAGACGTATGGCGGTGTTCAACAGAAGAGAGTTGTGAAACTAATGCTGCCAGGTACTGATTTTTTACAAATTATTGCAAGATGGGTGATCCTAAATACAAGGCTAACCGGTACAGTTTTCTTCGCAAATTATTGCAAGATTAGAGATCCCAAACACAAGGCTGACAGGCAATGTTCTTTTTATATGTTATTGAAAGATAAGAGTTCCTAAATACAGGGCAGTTGGGTACTGTTCTTTTCACAAATTATCGCAAGATGAGTGACCCTAAATACAAGGCTGCCAGGTACGTTATCTTTATGGGTTACCGCAAGATACATGATTCTAAATACAAGGCATTCAATTTGATATTCGTTGGGATTATTACAAGCGTCTGGTCCGTCATTCATAATTCAGCCGTCGTCCATTAAAGAATATCCGCATCGATAATCCAAGGACCTATTCCATATTCCATATAACAGTTTTAGCACCAAATTCAAAAAGACAATCATAGTAAACATAAACATAGGTTAGATTCGTGCAAGAGAGAAGCGGTCAACAGTTTTCAATGATGCCGGCAAGACATCATAATGGTCCAAAAATATCAAATCCGTTTCGCTTTTGGATGTTGGGCAATAACTCATCTCTGACTAAAGCGTGTAATTATCGACGTGTAAAGCACCAGATGCATGTAGAATGAGCCTCAATTCTTCAGAATTCCTCAAATGTCATATTTTGTGAATAAGGTCTTTGGAATATGGACGCGGAGATTCTTTACCAACGGCGGCTGGCTGCTGAATGCCAAACCCAATTGCTGTATTTCAAAATTTCAATCTCACTCAATGGTGAATATATTGTATAAGTATGTCATTCTTGTATTTCAGGCTACAAACACTGTGGAACAATGAACTTTCTTCTCACGGTGACAAGGCGTCCTTCTTCCGAGTTTGTGTGAAGTTTTTACTGCCAACCCTGTGTCGTGTGTTCCTCATATGCACTGTACTTCAATCGTGTCTTACATTCACAACGGTACAATCATTGTAGTACTTGCGTGTTGTCTCGATTTTGGAAACAATATACATCTATCTGGTAAATCCAATGCACGAATGTCTTTGCATTTAAAAGCAAGGCCGGTATGGCGACCAAGAATGTTCAGTGGCTAAAAGTGTCCGATTCCTATCTTGTAACCCAGATAAAACATTTTCTCCCACATTTGCCACTAAGGGCTGACATTTATCATTAAAGGGGCACAAATTTCCATGATATTTTTAGCAATCATACCGGAACCCAGATCTCATTCATTTATTAATGGCAATCACCCTATGGAATGTAGATACTACCACAGCTAATTATGCAACCCCGCCTTCCCACACCTTATCTCTAGATCCTATATTAGAGAGTACAAGGACCATTTGGCAAAAGGCATTTCCAAGACAGCCATTACAACTTCTAGGGTTCCACCTCATCAATGTAAGCCCAATTTACTATCTCTTAAATACAGCACAACTTCTTCCAATATATTTTCCAAAGCTAGCCTTGGAATGGTTGTGCCACAGGCGCTTTCATGTGTACTCCCAAAATGTATTAAGCTTTGCCCACTATATAACCATATTTTTTCTTCTGAAAACTAACTATGGCATCATTCCTTGATTACATGCAAGCTCACACATATACAACCGATAGACGACTTGTTCCTGAACGACACGACACTTGCATCTTCCGCGTCAGAAGTTTGCGTTATTTTCATCTGTTGAATAAGACATGGCACGCATGTGCGAGTCCTAATATCCTTGAGAATCAGTCGTCCGATCCGGGATTAATTGGGCCGCCACCGTTCATACATGTAGAATTTTCGAGAGATCTCATTAGATGACTTTGTGACCTCATAACGGAATCTAGACAGCGAGACCAACTTTCCCAAGTGTTGCCTGGTGTTACACGATTCCGGGTAGACAATCCGACCAAAACGACTGAAGATACAGTAATGATATTTATATCGATTACGATTCTATACTACTCGAGACGATGGGAATGTATTTAGATTTTTATTTAATGGATGCGTTTTCTCGTGAGTGTTCAAAACCTAGTGTCGGTATATCGCTGAAAACTCCCGACAAATCACCACCTATCTTTCTTTGTAGACTTTTCGCCCCGAAGAACAAGGAAATGTTTATCAAACTATATATTTGTAGAAGGGCAATCTCTTCAGAATGAAGAATAATTGAACAGAATAAAAAGTCGAACAGATATCCACAGAGATATCGACCATTCCTTACGATTTCCGGTGAATTCAGTCGAGATTTCTGGACAATAGACCGACCCGAGAAATAATTTTTCCACTCATTAACGCAACACGCTGCGGAAATTTTTTAATTCGAAACGATCACCTCCAACTTTAAGGCTTTATCTCTATAAAGATGAACATGAATTTCTCTCATGTCATTTTGAAATTCCAATGCCAAATAATGTAATCTTAGGATTGAATTTCTGAGGTCCCTGTCTTGGTCACTTGCATAGGTGTGAAAATTGAAAGCTATAAGTTGCCGATGCGGACTGCCAATTAACCTGTTGATCAGTTGTGTATCGCAGATGTGATAGGCTAGCCAAAGCAGGAAATCGTCTGCTCTCATCAGGTGTGTGACTTTCTCAGAAAGCGTGGATACTCGATTACATGCAAACAAATAATATCTATCTATCCGGTTTCCAGTCGTATACTTTTGGCTGTAAAAAAAAAGAAATTCCAAGACAGACATTTCGATAGGCCATGATTGATGATTCTTATACCAGTATATATTTTTTCAATTTCGGTCGGTCGGCTTTGAGAGTGGATGCCGAAATGAACATTAAAAAAACATACCGTTTGTAGCCCAGTATAGTTTTTCAAAACATCGTCAGACAAATCCAGTCCAGTTTCAGTGCGTAGAAGTCTATAGCACATAGCGAGAAGTAAAAACGTTCCTGGATTAAAAAAAGTCTGTAATTTACGTAAATTCCAACCAAATCGTTATTGCTTAATTACTTTTGAAGCCAAAAACCATAGAATATAGTATCCTTAAATTCTTAAATATGAGCATCTAATACCGCTCAAGCAGATACAAGAGGTCGTGTGGTCGTGCTATTCAACATTTCCACATGAACAGCTGAAATAAAAGCGCAGTGATCAGTTTTGATTCAGATTAGATCATGTTTTTAAAAAGACGCAGTCAGTATATTTGCATGTTTTATTTTTATTTGTTTTATATTGCGTTTAATTTCCAACGTTTTAATCAGTTTTCTAACTACTGAATTAGGGATCATGTCGCGGATATTCGCTTAGTGTTTTTTAAACGAATGTCGACGACGCAAAACTGTTCGACTTGCACTTTTAGAAATAAGTTAGGACTTCATGCGACCATATTGTACGGAGGCAGCAATCAGCAATGCAAAACGGTAGAACACAAAAGGCCTGTGACATCTATTCATAAAGCATCGACAGTTTACTCAGACAGCCCGTCGAGTGGTGAACGTAATGTGTGAAACCAGGCCGCCGAACGAGTTCCAGTCATATTTGGTACGTTAAAATCATATTTAAAACACTATTTCGAAAATGTTCACAAATATAGTGTTTGAAATCATTATCTTTCAATACTTGACTTTGATGTCCGTTTCAAAAATAATCATATTTCAGCGCACAATTTGAGCGTCAACAGCAAAAACCTACCTATCCCCCCTTGGCCTTTTTGTTAGATTTCACCTATTTAATTTTTTCTCCACAAAATTTACATGGACAGGATTTATTTCCGCCAGAAACCTGAAAATTGGTATGATTGTTTGATACACTATGAACTGCTGATCCGTGTATACAAATGTCGATAAATTCACTACTTTGATTTAATTTGAATTCAAAGTTTAAAACTGTGAGTTCCACGATTTTGTACAGAAACTTGTGGACCAAAGTTTATCAAACTGAGACACCGTTTTCCTGTTGTATTTGTCTTCTACCGGAGATGATGACTGAAGTTACGATAACTTGAATGATTTTGAAAACAGCGGTTTAAAAACATGGCTCATGTTAGAATCCGGATATCTTCACAACAGCAAATTTGCAACGAACAAATTTATAGGTGTGGAATCCTTGAGAAAATCTGCTTTTAATAAAAATACATGTCATATCTACGGGGCATATTTTAAGCCATATAAAGGCATATTCTAAATAGTGTGTAAAATTGTCTCCAGGAGAACTGTATATTCTTAACAATGAGAGATATTTTGTGATGTTCTGCTATTTCTGCAGGTTCCATTGGTTCAGGTCACAGAAAGTGGATAAAATGTAACTTAAATAATACTCAAACTTTATCATTCAATCTGACAATACTCATCCCAAAAATCCTGTCGTCCTCATCTTTCCTTGCCGTTGTACAGAACTGTCAGATTATGAGCCATATGACCTTCTGTCATATAAGTCGTTTTATGTTATCACCATCATTTGCACGCATCATTGTTAAATGGGACAGATGGCCTCTTCACTTCCGAGAGCTGAAATAGTTTTTCCCGCATCATGTTCGATATGTTGTGGGAATATATCATTATTATTAATAGATAAGTTATGCATCTATATAATATGTCTTTTCTTTAGGTGTTCTTGCTGAACAGAATTCTACAGTTCATACAAGCTGATGACGAGGGTGTGGAGTTTGGGCTGGGACTTGTGGGGGTCCTATTTGTAGTTTGCGTGGTCCAGCAGTTCTCAGAGACCGCTAAAAGAAGCCTGGCTATGCACTACGGTAGGAAAATTCGTTTGAATTAGCGAATACGTTATCTGTGACTAGGTTTTTAAGAATATAGCATAATGAGCTCTTGCTGAAGACTGTTGACCGCTTCTCTCTTGCACATAACAAACTTGCTTCTTTTAATTTTCATTTCATTCCCTTTGCAATTGCTGTCTGCTGTAGAGATCTTACGTTTGCTGACGTTGATTTTTTAGAACGTCGGATATGACGCCAATAGATGATATGGTTTAGCTCTCGATTAATGCAAACCAATCTTATTCCTCTTGTCACATTCGCCACCTACCATCATATTGTCAATTTGGAAATGTGGTGATTCACTGTTATGTTATCCGATTTTAGTAATGTCACTGATAACACGCACACACTATTATTTTTAGCAACTCGACTGAAAGGTGCCACCATGTGTATGCTCTACAAGAAGATGTTACGCCTCCAAAGCATTCGGCGAAATACCGTTGGAGAGGTAAATTATATATAGTTAAGGCTGTTTATACCCCTCGGCCCAACGGGTTGTCAATATAGTGTGATTGAGCTACTCTTTGAGTTAGTTTTAGTTTTAACATAATTGTATACACGTATGAAACTACGAGAAAACGCCAAAGTATTTGAAAGCAAAAACTGCCAACATTGTTATATGGCTTTACATGGCTAAAGACGAGCATAGTCCCAAGGTATAGCCGTGTAGGTTGACTATCGGTACACTATCAATTAGGCTCCAATGTTACTCAATACAAAAATATGTCTTATCTGAGTTGCAAATCAGAAAAATATCTTAGAGGCATTCGTTTCTACCGGGCATTCTTCAATGAAGATCGGAGGCTGTATATATAGATATATATGGAATATTATAATTATATGGCATACCAAATCTTGTATTGTATATACATTTGGTTCTAGATGGGAATGATTACATTATTTTCAATTCTTGTACATATTGATCGGACACATTTAAAATGTCAACATTGTCTTCAGAGTCAACCTATAAAGATGTTGCATTGAACGGTGTCTTCGATTTTTTTGATATATATATTGCCTAATTCCACACGTTTTGTTAAAATTAGTATTGAAATTAGTATTAAATTTTGCTAAGTGTCAAATTCGGTATGAAGGGATGAGTTGGGTACGACAATGGCCAGATTCGTTACACACCGACCAAAAGCAACAAGCAGTTTTTGGATATCACTTATGTTATCAGGATTCGCCAAATCCTCAACTAAAAAAAATCTGATAATAAAGAGGCAGTATATGACGTCTTCATGACGTCATTTTCCTATCAATATAATTCCTGATATCTTTGAGTCAAATTATACCATAAAATATAAACAGATTTACACTGCTGCTTTGATGACGTCACGGTAACGTCATTTTTCAGAACTGATATTTCCACATTGATTTATATAAAGCATGGGGTTATATATAGAGACCCCATATTTCGACACTTCTCCCTAATACCACCGCCCACACCCCCAACACTCTTGTTTTGCGGGTCTGTGGCATTTTCCAGGTAAGTTTAAATTTCCAGGTAGAGCCTGACCCAAAGAGAAAGTGTATACCTTTCCTGCTCCCTAGCCATAGGCAAACCGTTTACATTTCCAGGTTAAGGGTGACCCAAAGAGAAAGTGTATACCTTTATAGCTCCCTAGCCACAGGCAAACCGTTTACATTTCCCGGTAATGCCTGACCCAAAGAGATAGTCTATACCTTTTTAGCTCCCTACCCTTAGGCAAAAAAAACATTCATGCTTATGGGGCGGAATCCGGAATTCTACTGATATTTTAATACAATGACGCCATGATGACATCATACTGGCCTCCCACTCTTCAGATCTTTTTGGATGATGACGTCATACTGGCATCCCACTTTTTCAGATTTTTTCGAAAGTATAATCCCATATGAAGTTTGTATGAAAACTCGCCCCAATTGTAAGCCAAATATATAATTTGAAATCAATTTGTTCGAGAACTTTGCTACGTTTAGCTCGTGAATACGTTCGTAGTTGACGCTACTCGACTGCACACTGCGACTGCGTACATGTTCCAGCCTGCGATGTTTTGTCTCTCGTTGGCGTTTGATGTCACTGGTTCAGTTTACCTCATCGGGTGGTGGTCTGTGATAGGGCATGGTATCTTCGTTTTCATGATGATATTTCAAGTGAGTTTCATATAATATGCAATCGACTCTAAACTATGGTTAACAAAATAGCAAATGGAATCCCGATAATATCGGCTCTGATACCTATAGTTTGTGAAGACACCTTTCACTATTATTTCAGATGGGGATTACGAAAACCACATCAATGTTGCAGAAATCGAGGATGTTGTTCACCGACGCTAGGGTAAGTTGTCACAGTGGTATATAGTTAAAAAACATTAAACCAGAACCCCAGTTCCTTCTTTGAAATACTACGGTATCGAAATTAAATACTTGGAAGTGTCTGTGATTATCAGCATTTGTTTTAACTCTCTTGAAAACCGCACAATATCTATGTAAAATAAAATTTGTTGTGTCGATGAATGGCAGACGGAACCATTAAATTTCCCTCCAGATAATATTCCTCGAATTACTTTATCGAGAAAATTTCCCTCGATGTAATTGACCAATCGCGAATTTTCCTCTAGATATTATCTCGGATTTGACACAGTGTGGTCTACGGAAATAAGGGTTTCAAGCCAATGGCTGAAAACTTTTTAATATTGGTTTTCTTATTAGGCGGCCAAGCTAGCATAGCTGGACCTCATATTGTTATTGCTGGGATTATTATTATTAGTATTTCGCCTGATGTCGACATTTTGCCTATATTTCGAGAACTTATCGACCAAAAGTCATGAAACTGTTCATGTGTGTAGATCGCTACAAGGCTTAATGGACCGATTTTAGAGGCAAATTTCCTTCAAGTGTTACTGGTATATACTAGAGGATATGTAGATGAAATTGTATATCATGAATTTTCCACCAGTCATGTGACGACATACTTTGCACAAAAACGTCTTCTCCTGAACTACTAATCGTAGCTGTTTGAAATTTCGCATAATTGATTAGCGACTGAATGTGACTCGGGATGGTCAAAAGAATTACGATCGGTTTGTAAATTAGGCTTGACCAATCAAATTTTCGCATATTGTGCACTTTGCTATTCAAGAGATTTAAGCTGCGCAAATGGGTGTATATAGGTTGTTGGGCATGACGAACTCGATGGTAAGGTTTTTAAATCAATCCCATTTGCCAATCCCCGAAAATCAAGATGACCGCTTTTACAAGGACTACGATAACGCCCGATTTCAACCTTTGTGCCAACAAGTCGAAAACTTATCGACCGAAATTCATGAAAAATTGCATGTGTCTGGTAGGCCATAAGGCCTAATGGACTATGTGAAATTCATTTTGATTGGTCGTGCCATATAGTGACCATCTTGGATTTTCCGAACCGACTTTACAGGCCAAACTGACCAAGCAAATGTTACTGATAGATAATTGAAGGTATGTAGATATAATTATATGTCTTGAATTTTCCATCAGTCACGTGGTGCGGTGGTCATCTCAGATGAGCTACTTTACACGAAAACGTCTTCTTCTCCAAAACTACTATTCATAGCTCTCTGAAACTTTGCATACACCATATATATGTTATTTGGCACGATGATCAAGGACGAACCGGTGCCAGAGTTCGAAATTCACCGATTTGCCCAAACGAGCCTAAATGGGCGCATTTTTTGCGAATTTGAACCTAGCCCAAATTGAAATGAATTTCTCACACTGCAATTACATGATGTGTAATATAACCATCAGTGATCAATTTTACTATTTATTCCACTGGAAGGTACAACATGTTGTGCTAGTCTAGCTCTGAGGTTCTATTTTTTTTTATTGGTCGAAGCATTTAGCGGCCATCTTGGATTCATACAAAAATCTTCAAAGATCTCGTTGTCTGAACCCATTTAACCGATTGAAGTAAATGTATGGAATTTTCATAATGTTGCTTTCAATGTTATAACATAGAGTGATCCCTCCAAAAATTCAATTGCACAAGATAACATTTTCTACTATAAAATTAGGTAAACGAGTATAATAGCATCAATCAATTTAGACTGCCTGTTCAAACATAAACACCTATATATAATAATGTGGAAATATCGCGTGAACTGAAGTTCAGTAGGTTACCCATTGTTAAATGAAATTTAAAGGAAACAATTTCCTAGGTGTTTTTACAGACTATTAACGGTGACAAGAAACAGACCGGGAATGTCATTGAATGTTACTCTCCGTCTATCCGTGTGTGCATGTGTCTTGAATTCGTATAATGACGCAGTAATCAAGCAGTCAATCCACTCCAAATTTATATGTCAAAGGTCAAGGACACAGCACTGTCAAAGTTAATATAAAATTATCTTTTCTGTATCGAATTATGATTCAGCGAACATCTCAAAACTTTACAGGTGTGCTATCCATGTGATCTTAAAGAAAACCATTAATTTATTGTTGAGGTCAAAGGTCAAGTTCAAATTTCTTCAAACTGATAATTGCTCGCCCATGCTATATCTTGTGTGTATCACAAATACTTGTAAAAATGGTATCCAGGAACCATTAATTGATTTATTCACTTCAATTGTTTACAGAAAATATATTGGAGAAATAGCCATCACGCTATTAAAATCAAGGTCAATAAGACAAAGGTCAAGGTCATATCATCACAAAACTTCGTTTAACATAGTGTCTCGAATACATCTTATGTTTTTCCAAACAGCTTGACACTTTAATGAAAAGTTATGCATGTGATTCCAAAACACCTATTTATTTTTAGGTCAAAGATCAAGGTCATTGCTAAAGCTTGGAACCCGTTATTTCCGCTCGATGCTGTATTTTTACTTTCAGTTGATGCATATGTATCAGTAGTTGAAACGGGGTTCTGTATTGGTGGACAGGGCATATATCTTAACATGAAGACCTGGCTATTTACTCTTCGTGAATTAGTAGTGTTCTCAGTGAACTAAGTTCGTGAAAGTGGCTTCGTGAGCTGCAATTCATGATATAAATAGATTGCTATTGTTCCCCTCAACAATGTGGGTCACAAAATGACGTCATGTGAACCGAAAATAGTGAAGGTCTTTCGATTGAAGTATTTAACTGTATTGGATACAGGCATGTGTTTCATCACGGTCTATCTTAAAACAAGAGTGGTAATTTTGACATTATATGTAAAGTCACAGTGAAGTCCATTCAAGGCATATAGCTATTCCCCTTTGCAAGAGGTATACGTGCTTCTGGTTTAAAGTCCTAACAGACCCCTTCCCCTCTCTCGGGGATTTTTCATGGTTATGTTTTTCAGATAACATGACACATGTTCTGTTATAATCCGGTTGTTTGCTAAATATTTGGCGGTGGGTGTGGCCTATGTGTAAATAGATTCAAAATGGGCGCAAACTTAGATACCCATCGGTTCTGATAAATTTCCACAACGCGATACGGATAATCCCTTGAACTATATGATCAACATCAAATTATGATTGTTAGATGACCTCATATATTGAGTCGTACAACGTTCACACTGAGTCCAGTACAATATAACCACTTCTTCAGTGTACAGTAAAACAGATATATAAATTACCATAATTCACACATTAGAATATCACAACCATAGGTGGTTTGATGATTGCTCCAGGTAGAGATGCTTACCTAATACGATGGAGAATTTAAATCATCTCTCCGAAATCGCACCGCTGCTCTCTTTAAATGTCTGACAGATATATCATGTTGGAATAAAATGTGACCACGTAGGAAGTAAACAAACTAAGTCGGTAGGTAGTAGCACCATGTTTGGAAATAGTCGGAAGATGAATATCCGAATATGGTCATTTCCGTACTGAAATATATCTACGCCGAAAGCGGGAGTACCACAAGTTTTGAAACCAACAAGTCTAAAACGTCTAAACAGGGTGGGGTATCTGTTTCAATCAGGATATAACATGGTTTGAAAATGTTACGAATTAAATCTACAATTTTAATTACCTTATCAGGCTCTAGTAATTCAGTGTTATATGTGGCAAAATAATAAGATAAATGCGAAACATCTTACTGTTTGTCCAGTACCGAATGAAAATAAATTCAATGGCTTCAAAAGGAAATAGAATGGAATAACAATAGTGATTATCATGCATTATGCCATAAGCAAGTTATCTAGAATTACATTTGTGTGAACCTATATTTATGCATATTTATGAATATCTGTAGATATTTATACAACAACGACAGTTTTATACTACTGAAATGGAGCGATAGGCAAGAGGTGGGAAAGGTGAGACAGAGACGTGAAGTAACGACAACCGGCATTCTATGGTGATTAATTAGCAAAATATCATACGACAACGGAGTCTCATAAGTTATACATAATAATTACGACCAATAGCTACAGTATATACATGTGCAATTTTGTAAAAAGTTATGCACACGGTCATGTAATTTGGCACCCAGCAGATGTTTTATGTTCGGTAGACTCTCCGCTTCCTCTCTCTATAATTCTTCTATGAAACCATAAAAGCACCATTCAATGGCTACGGATTGATGTACCGTACACATGTTATGTTAATGTTTATATCTTGTTCCTGGTAGCCCTTTCCGTCAACGTCTCATGTCATCATGACCACTCTCCCCAATCCCAAAGCTGCATGTATCCTGTCTAAACTACAACGTCACGGGTCAGACCATAATGTTCTTGTTGTATGATTGGGCGCTGAGTACCCTTTTGTTGATTGTATCGGCTTGTGGTCATGACTTCTCTCTCCCCGCAGCTACCCTGACAAAGTTTCGTCATCTCTTACCCAAGCCAGGTATATAGGTAAAATAAATTGTTGCTGTGTGTCATATTCATATCTATCTTGGTGAAATTTCAGGGCATACCTCCTCCCCCTCCCCCAAACAATCCCGGGCCCAAAGGGCTTAAGATGTCCTTTGCATACGCTCGCCCAAATTGCAGACGTACCATGTGATGACGATTTCCGTCTGTCCTTCTATGCATCTGTCCATATGTCCGCATAATGTCCGTCTACCACTTACACTCAACAGGGTCCACGCCGCCTGTAGTGATCTATATATCCCATCCTCGTCGCCAATGAAATAGTCTTCACAGAGGACAAACACAGATAGACACACACACAAACAAGACGGTTAGACATGGACTGCTCTTTATTAGAGATCGCTCAGATTATATACAGGTAAAATACGTGCGTCGGGGTTAACCAATCAATCATGTAAATACGAAGTGACAAAGCCAGTCATTAGACCGGGATATGTTTCCTACTAGGTCATATCGTCATTAGACCGGGATATGTTTCCTACTAGGTCATATCGTCATTAGACCGGGATATGTTTCCTACTAGGTCATATCGTCATTAGACCGGGATATGTTTCCTGCTAGGTCATATCGTCGAAGTTATTACATTACACGGTTGAGTGATTAAACGGATGAAATAGTGGTTTGTAAAAGTTCATTTTGGGTTTTTATAAAATGTCCTGTAATGTAAAAATATATATATGTTATATGTTACTTGTTAAATTTTTATGTTAAATTTTGTTTCTATTGTGTTTATTGATTTTCTTTTGATGTGATAGGCTTGAATTATTAAAAATAGACATAGGATATGTATATAAAATAATATATTATAAATTGACTAAGTTGAGAGAAGGTGTAGTGATCTATACATTTGATCATCGAGAGCCTCCCCTCTATCGCTCTATTCTAATGATGTATATATTACGCGTACGCGAGCCCTATGCTAATATTGGAAGTGACACGGTAGCGCCCGACCACCGACTGCTACTGTGTTATGTCACTTCGTATTTACATGATTGATTGGTTAACCCCGACGCACGTATTTTACCTGTATATAATCTGAGCGATCTCTAATAAAGAGCAGTCCATGTCTAACCGTCTTGTTTGTGTGTGTGTCTATCTGTGTTTGTCCTCTGTGAAGACTATTTCATCGCCCATCATAACGAGCAATACATCTTCGATTTTCTTTGAGTATTAAGGCAAATCTGTTCGTCTGTCAGCATCATGCTCGTCTACCTCTTGCAGGAAACTAGCCTATGTTTATGTATACTATGATTGTCTTTTTGAATTTGGTGCTAATACTGTTATATGGAATATGGAATAGGTCTTTGGATTATGGACGTGGATATTCTCTAATGGACGACGGCTGGATTTTGAATGACGGACTAGACGCTTGTAATCTTACAATGTATCTTTTGTAGGTTTCTATCTTACAATCTCATTGTTTCTGAGTGGATACTTTATGTAGAGACGATATGTCGCGTGCCAAAATTGAGGTCGAGGTCAGAGGTCAAAGGTCACTATGGTCTAAATATCAGAAAATCAATAAAAATTGCTAATGTTTTGTGTGTGGAGAGATTAGGGGGAATATGTGTCGCGTAACAAAATTGAGGTAATGGGCAAAAGGTCAAGGTCACTGTGCCCGCAAATCAGGAAAGCATTAATAATCCCAATTGTATATGGCCGTAGATGCCTTAAGAGGAGGCGATGTGTATGGTAAAAATTTATTGTCACGGTCAGTATCTCTCTCTATATTAGGAAATCATTAAATATCGCATTTTTGTTTTAGTTGGCACGTTGCAGGAAAACGATATAACATACAAAATTTCTGTCAATGCCGAAGGTCAACGCCATTGTGATCCCTAAAATCAGGAAATCATTAAAAATATGAAATATTTGTGTCAGTGAATGATTTATATGGAGTGGATTTGAGTACCAATATAGAAGTCACGGTGCATTGGTTCTACCTTATTGAGACAGTAAAAGAGACGTGCCACCCTGTTCATTTTCGGAATTCTCAAACAATGCAATGCTAATTGTTGCGCTCCAACATTAAAATCTGGTTGAATATGCGAATGTATAGTGAAGCCAATATGGGATATTTTCTATTTTAGGTTACCGGTACTTCAATACTGTCAGGACGAAGATTTATGACATTTCGACCAATCCTGCTGCTGAAAAAATCTTTTGCTCGATCAATTTGAAAGATCGCTCAAATGTTATTTTTTTTAATTTTTTTTAATTTTTATTTATTATTTGACTTCTTAACTTATACATTGGTGGTTCCCTATAACACAAGTAGCCTGTTGCACATAGTAGTAATATATCATTATGTATATCACCACAGAATACAGGCTGTCCACTAGGACTGATAGCCACAACATTAAACACAGAATAATATAGTAAAAGTACATGAAAAAAGAAGACCTGGGATGCAGTCTAAACTCGCCCTGATGTTGAGATGGAAGGATATTCGAGGTACATGCCTAATGAAATGATTAATCGAAAAGGCCTATCCAAGGGGCCCACAGCGATTCAAACTTTTCTAGTCCGAAGTTTTTTATTGCTATGTATCTTTCAACACAGTACTCGGAGTGTATTATCTTCTGAAGTGCCATGATGTTTGGTTTCTCTTTTTTTGATTTTGATCTATAGATATAATGTTTCACGGATAATATTAGAAAATTTAATACTCTAAATTTTTGGGATAATATTTCCTTTCCAAAGAAAACTGTTTTTGTAGTGAAATGGATATAGAAATTTACTTTAGCATGTAGCCAGGCTTCAATATCCATCCATAACGCCCTCACGTGTCGACAATCCCAAAACAGATGTTCAATACTTTCCGAGTGCTCGCTGCAAAAAGTGCAGATGTCAGACTCTTTAATATTTATTTTTTTTAGAAAAACATTTGTAGCGATTATTCTATGTAAAACGCGGTATTGTAGCCAGAGTGTAGCGGGACAGGTAGTCGTTTTAAAAGGTACCTGATAAATGATTCTCCATTCGTCCTGTGATATATTTATGTTAAGTTTTCTATCCCATTTTTCTTGAGATATCGGTTTAACATTATCTTGTATGAGAATTCTATACATATCTTTACAGCCCTTTGCACTTTCATATAATATTCTTACATGGAAAGGTATCCTGGGTAATTCCTGGTTACATTTTATTGGGATTAATCCCAGAGTACTGATAAATTTCTTGACAGAGCTGATAATGGATCTGTATTCTAAAAAATTTGTTTTTAGATTATACCTAATTCTTAATTCCCGTAATGTATAAAAATGGCCCTGTTGATCTAACAAATGCCTCACAAATTTTATCCCCTTTGATTGCCAGCTTTTAATGAAGACACTTTCCCCCCCAATAGTTATTTTGTTATTATACCAAAGGCAGACGTCTGAGAGATCGTCCATAGTTTTTATTCTCGGTCTGTCCAATACATCTCGCCATGCTGTAATAACATCTCTCCAAAATGGGTTACGTAAGGCAGCAAGGATTTTGCGTATATAGTCCTGGCCAAACTCAAACATGCCTGATATACTGGGTGCACTTTGTTCTTTCAAAAGTCTCGCCCAATCTGATTTTGATACGAGTACTTTACGCAACCAGGTTGTCTTCAGAGCAGTTACAAATTTTGCAATATTTATCATTTTTAGACCACCTTCAGAATAATCTTTTGTCAAAACGCTTCTCTTAATGCTATCTGAACCGCACTGCCAAACGAAATTGTAAAAGGTTTTATTCAGTTCTTGTAATATTTGATCACTGGGGTTTGGGAGGGACAGAATCAGGTGGTTAAGTTTTGATATACATAGAGATTTTAGGACCGTTATTCTGCCCAGTGGAGTAAGCAATCGTTTCGACCATTGTTTCAGTGTACATTTAATTTCCTTTATTTTTTTTGCATAGTTAAGCTCCACCATGTCAATCAAGTTGATTGAGAAATTAACACCCAGTAGGTTGAGTGAGTCTGAACCCCAATCAAGTTTCCATCTATGATGAAAGGTTTCCTTACTAAATTTCTTACTTCCTATCCATATTGCCTTGGTCTTCGTCTTGTTTATTTTTAAACCTGATATGTGAGCAAACCGCTCGAGGAGAGTCAGCGTAGCGGAGAGAGAAGGAAGTGAACCATCTAGAATAAATGTAGTATCATCTGCATACTGAGAGGTCTTGTAGTCTTCGCCGCCAATACGAATGCCTTTTATATCTTTGTTATTTTTTACAAGCTGTGTCAATATTTCACAACAAATTAGGAAGATGTATGGAGATAGCGGATCGCCTTGTCTACAGCCTCTCGAAATTTCGAAAAATTGAGACAGGTATCCGTTCTGTATTACAGATGAGGAAATCTTCGTAGTAAAGAGATTTATCCAGTTTATAATTGTAGGTCCAAATCTGAATGTTTTGAGAGCGTAGGATATAAATGACCAAGATAAAGAATCAAAAGCTTTCTCAAAATCCACAAAAAGTAGTAGGCCAGGAATGTTTTGTTCGGCAGTAGCGTGCATTAGGTCATAGATGAGTCGGATGTTGTCCCCTATAAATCTCCCTGGAATAAAGCCAGACTGACATTCAGATATAATCTCATTTAATACTGATTTTAGTCTGTTAGCAATGCAACCGGAAGCAATTTTATATATAACATTCAGTAAGGATATCGGCCGCCAGTTTTTTAAAAGGTGTTTGGGTTTATCCGGTTTGGGTATACACGTAATTATTCCCCGTCTTTGGGTTGTGGAAAGCAATCTTTTATCATATCCGCAGTTCAGAGATCTCACCACAAAGTGACCGACATCCGACCAGAAAAAATTGAAAAATTCAGTAGAAAAGCCGTCAGATCCCGGGCTTTTGTTACTCTTCATCTGTTTCAGATAATTAGTGACCTCTTCGTACCGAAGTGCACCCTCTAGTTTAATAGCTGACTCATTTCTTAATGGAGTAATATTTATATTGTTTATAAGATCATTGATATCAATCTCGATGTTATCTACATCTTGGCTTCTATATAAATGTGAATAAAATTGTTTTGTTTCTTCTAATATTTCTGTTTGATTTGTTATCATTTCTCCGTTAGCTTTTTCTATCTTAGGAACTGTCTTACTCACATAATTTCTTGCCTCGAATTTACAGAAGTAACGTGTAGGTTTTTCACCTTCCTCTAACCAGCGGGCACGAGAGCGAATATAGCTTCCATGCAGTTTTTCTCTTCGCAATACTTCCAGCTCTTTCCGTTTTTCTTCAATCAGGTCTGACTGTAAATGATACATTGATTCTGCTTCCCGTATGTCTTCTATAATTCTGTCTTCTCTTTGACGCATTTCTTTTTTCCTAAAAGAAGAGTATGAAATAGTTACACCCCTAATTTCCATCATCAGAACTTCTAAAAAAAGTTGATCATCAATTGTAAATAACAAGTCTTCATTTTTTATTGTGTCTATTTTTTCTTGATTGTATACGGGAAGAGCATATTGCTTTTTTATCTCAGAAATCTTACTTTGGACTTTCGTAGTGTATTTATTATCCTTAAGGGGAGAATTGTTGAATTTCCACAGACCATTTCCTCGGGTAAACTCATTAATTTTAAATTTTAGTATCACAGGCGAATGGTCGGATCTATAGCTAGCATCTATTGTTATGTTCTGTACATCCTTCAGAATATTTTCGGAAATGAGAAAAAAGTTTAACCTTCCTTGCTTTACTGGGTTCCTCCGTCTCCATGTGTATCTACGTACATACGGGTATTTGTATCTAAAAGGATCTACAAGTGAAAGTACTTCTTTCAATTCTAGAACCTTCTCTCGGGCAGCTGGATTATTATTATGTAAATAATTAAAAGTATCGACAGCTTGATCTTGCACAGTGTTAAAGTCACCACATATGCAAATATAATCATTTTCAAATTCTTCTATAATGTCGTTTACTTGCTCAAAAACACCAGGTGTATATTGGTTTGGTCCATATACATTAATCAAAGTTATACGTTTATCCTCTATAGTCAAATCTAATGCGAGTATATTCCCACTATTATCATTTTTGGTTTTGTGGATTTTGTATTCGAAATTATTACTAAATAGTATGCATACCCCTCTGGAGTTAGAAGTAAAGGAATTATATTGTATTTCGTGTCCCCATTGAGTTTGTATGTAAGTTTCAATGTTCTCGGTAAAGTGTGTGTCTTGCAGGCATACGATATTTATATTTTTAGATCTCAGGTAGTGGAAAACGTCCCTTCTCTTCTCCGCGTCGCCGAGTCCCTGACAATTCATACTAAGTATTACAATATCATTGGTCGACATCGTGAGGGCGGGTTGTGTTAGTCAGATAATTTCGCGTCAGCCTATACACAAGGAGAGTATGTTCTAACAAATCAACATGCGGTAGCATGAAGTTACATTTCAGGTGAGTGTGGATCACAGGTCTACTGGTTATATAATGGCGGTAAAGACATTTCTGCCGTGCACCTGACCCGTGATTTGTGAACCATTTAAACTGGTAATAGGGGCAATTAAGGTACGGGATCACAGGTTTCACAGGTATAAAGGGAACGAACGTACATTTTCTGCGAGAAGTCGCTCAAATGTTGCCCCCCCCCCACCCCTCCTAATATTTTCTGCGAAAAAAGACACGACACAAAACAGAACAAAAACAAAGCATAGAAAGATTAAAAACCAATAGAGTAAAGCAAAAAAAATGATATCTGTATTGAATGCACATTTTACTTTCCAACAAGCATGAGGGGCATCCTTGCCCATGTACATTCAAAATCTGACACTAGCAGGAACGCAACTTGAGCCTTTTGATAGAAATGATATTTATTTGATATTTAAATTATTTATACTTCCGAACATCATCATTTGCTTGATAGCGAATATTAAAAAATATGTCAGAAACAACAAAACAGGCAAAACAAATGAAGTTTACTCAGGCGAAGATTACTTGTTTTATTGCTTCGAAATACGCTAGAACGCGTATCCGGTCATCTAAGACTCCTGGAGCTTCCGGGGCGTAGGTGGCCCCTGCACCCTCACCTATTCGTGCCCTCCAGTCATTAATTGCTTCCGCCGTGCCTGCCACGTGAATCGAAACAGCCTAACTTGGGAAGTCAAGTGGAAAAAGACAATACCGATCAAGACGGGATTTACCCTCAAAGATTCTCATTAAAGAAAATACATGTAGTTAAAGACGCGATAAGCTCAAGATGAAAAAATCTTCCAAGACTGCACATGACGAATCAAGACTTCACGTGACCATGCAAGACCGCATGTCAATTTTCACAACCGCACGCGACTATTCAAATCTGGATGTACCACATTGAGGGTTGACTTCACATTTATAATTATTTTAGCCCATTTGGACAAATAAGATCTTCCCGCATATCAAAGAGCAGCATGTCCACACAAGGCATACTTTACATAGGTCTAGTCTGTTATACTGTACGGCTATACCTTGTACCTTAACGCTATGGAATCGGCCCTTGTGACAATGTTCTGCTCTCTTCAAATTGGCTAAACTTCATCCTAATCCACCGTTGTAAAATCTAGAACTGCTTGGGAAGCGCTGCTAAAAAGAAAAAAGAAATAGATAGATGAAAACCACAAATGTGATACAGTGATGATAGGGATAGATGCCTAATAGAACTGCTCGAGTTACGTAATCATACGTTGAATAGACATGAATGTTGCCTTATTAATGATCGTATTAGGGCTGTCTTAAAAGTTGCAAAAGAACTACTCTTGTTGAGCTAATATTGATTTTTTAAAAGAAATATATGATATTATGCATGATAGGGAGAGTTCACCAGTGGTTATGAATAGAATAGAATAGAATAGAATAGAATAGAACTTTCTTTATGCTAATCCAAGGCGCCAACAATCAAAACATTACAAAAATTCCAACATTACCTATGAAAACAACCCACCCCTCATTTTGCTGAATCCCTCCTCTATGTCATGATCACAAGGCAGCATACATATTGAACGGTAGGCTGTGTGTGAGCCAGTGTCCATCGTACGACGAGTTCCGAAGTAATTCAATTGAATCTAATGCATGAATTGCAGCATATTTCTGATGATATCCTGTGATATAAAATTGTTGTAGGTACAAAAAATGAAAGAACTTCTGAACAGCATTCGGCTTATAAAGATGTGGGCATTGGAAAAACCGTTCTTGGATGCACTCTTAGGTGAGATAATTTCCTGTTATAATGATATGAAGTTGAGGTTGAATGGGCACAACATTGTTAGATATTTTCATGAAGATTGGCAATTGAGGGGGATGATAATATTTGGACAGGCTCACTTGGATAAAACATTGTTATGTCTTCCGATTCTTGTCAACATTTCATTTATCTGAAATGAGGCAACTATACTTGGTTTTATTGGCTACATCTATATTTTCAGGGTCAATGCATCAGATGATGCCAATATATCATTGCACTATCAGTCATCCTCGAACTTAAATCAATTGATTCTTTATGGTTGTTTTATCTATATATACTGCCGGGGTTATGAACAATCCAATTTTGATTTGTATGATCCAAACCCTGGACCACTTGAATACACATCAACAATCCTATTTTAACCTATAGATTTTCTGAAATGAATTATCATGGTATTTATTTCTCAGGTAGAAGATAGATTTTTCGCATCCAGAAGTCTTTAACGTAAAGATTGATGTAACAATGAATAACAGAGGTCACGTCCAATTATTCGGGTCACTTTCTCAGTGCTTTCGAGATGGATTGAGGAATATCTCGGCCGAACCCGGAAGGGAGGACAGTAGTATGTAGTACCCGAATTGACACATTACCCCCCCACTGCGCATGCGCAGAACCTGGTGTGACGTCATAAGTGTATGGGCATTGGGGGGTTATTGGGGGTGTGCGCATGCGTGATGTGTGGGAGGTGGGTACAAGATGGCCGCCATGTGGGAGGTGGGTACAAGATGGCCGCCATGTGGGAGGTGGGTACAAGATGGCCGCGATCAATGAGTGCATAGAAAAAAAAAAAGTTCCGGCAAAAAAAAAAAAAAAAATGTATTCATCCGCGGTGATGCGGTTTGGCCGTGGTTTTGGCGGTAATTCGGTCTCGGGAAAAAGCTTCCGCGGAGAAAAAGTAGTCCCTAGATAAAATGGTCCGATTGGGTCGAGTGAGGTATCAAAGTGAAGCTTAGGTGAAGGGGCATCTAATGGGCTAGGTGTGGGGTTGAAATATCGGCCTTCTGCGCATGCGCGGTGACCGAAGGGTATGAAAATAGCCTTTTTGGAGCTAGGGGAGCCCCTAGTGGACCGATGGGGTCGAGTGAGGTATCAAAGTGAAGCTTAGGTGAGGGGGCATCTAATGGGCTGGGTGTGGGGTTGAAATATCGGCATTCTGCGCATGCGCGGTGGCCGAAGGGTATGAAAATAGCCTTTTTGGAGCTAGGGGAGCCCCTAGTGGACCGATGGGGTCGAGTGAGGTATCAAAGTGAAGCATCCATGAAGGGGCATCTAATGGACTGGGTGTGGGGTTGAATTAGGGTCATTCTGCGCGTGCGCGGTGGCCGAAGGGTATGAAAATAGCCTTTTTGGAGCTAGGGGAGCCCCTAGTGGACCGATGGGGTCGAGTGAGGTATCAAAGTGAAGCATCCATGAAGGGGCATCTAATGGACTGGGTGTGGGGTTGAATTAGGGTCATTCTGCGCATGCGCGGTGGCCGAAGGGTATGAAAATAGCCTTTTTGGAGCTACGGGAGCCCCTAGTGGACCGATGGGGTCGAGTGAGGTATCAAAGTGAAGCATACATGAAGGGGCATCTAATGGACTGGGTGTGGGGTTGAATTAGGGTCATTCTGCGCATGCGCGGTGGCCGAAGGGTATGAAAATAGCCTTTTTGAGCTAGGGAGCCCTAGTGGACCGATGGGGTCGAGTGAGGTATCAAAGTGAAGCATCCATGAAGGGGCATCTAATGGGCTGGGTGTGGGGTTGACATATCGGCCTTCTGCGCATGCGCGGCGGCCGAAGGGTATGAAAATAGCCTTTTTGGAGCTAGGGTAGCCCCTAGTGGACCGATGGGGTCGAGTGAGGTATCAAAGTGAAACATTCATGAAGGGGCATCTAATGGACTGGGTGTGGGGTTGACATATCGGCCTTCTGCGCATGCGCGGTGGCCGAAGAGTATGAAAATAGCCTTTTTGGAGCTAGGGGAGCCCCTAGTGGACCGATGGGGTCGAGTGAGGTATCCATGTGAAGCATTCATGAAAGGGCATCTAATGGACTGGGTGTGGGGTTGACATATCGGCATTGTGCGCATGCGCGGTGGCCGAAGGGGATGGAAATAGCCGTGTTGGAGCTAGGGGAGCCCTAATGGTCGAATGGGGTCGAGTGAGGTATCAACGTGAAGCCTAGGTGAAGGGGTATTTGATGGCTGGGTGGTGCATGTAAAATTTTTCCTGAAAAACGGAACACGGACTTTATCGAAAAACCTGGAAAATGCCTATATGGGGTATGAGGGTATATAGGTCGCCAGCTTAACAGGGCTTGTCTATCAATAGAGTTATCTCCCCCTAGTTCCAGGAGTGGGTGCGTATAAAATTTTCCTGAAAAATACGGAATACGGACTTTATTCTAAATTACGGGAAAATGCCTATATGGGGTATGGCAGGTAGGACCATCCTGGAAACGTACTTCTATACATTTGCGGTAGGGTTGTGGGGTCTCGTTTTACTCGTCTCGTCATTTAGAACATGATAAGAAGTGTCCCCGTGCGAATCCGGTGAAATTTTTGGAAAAAAGTCACCGAGCCCCATATAGTCCCATACTGGGGTATAGGATCAATGTTTGTCCCCCTGGGAAACGTACTTCTATACATTTGCGGTAGGGTTGTGGGGTCTCGTTTTACTCGTCTCGTCATTTAAAACATGATAGGAAGTGTCGCCGTGCGAATCGGTGAAATTTTTGAAAAAAGTCACCGAGCCCCATATAGTCCCATACTGGGGTATAGGTTCAATGTTTATCCCCTGGGAAACGTACTTCTATACATTTGCGGTAGGGTTGTGGGGTCTCGTTTTACTCGTCTCGTCATTTAGAACACGATAGGAAGTGTTGCGGAGCGAATCGGTGAAATTTTTGAAAAAAGTCACCAAGGCCTGGGTAGGCCCATAGGCCTATACTGCATGGCTATGGGTGTATAGGGCCATACGGGGTGGACATGTTGGGGTCTAGGTGAGTCCCTGGTGGTCCAATGGGGTCGAGTGAGGTCTTATTTTGAAGCTCTCGTGCAGCAGCATCCGACTGGGCTAATGGTTCGTCCGTGTTCAATAGTCTGCGCATGCGCAGTCTGGCCGTAGTATAGAAAACAGGCATTTTGGGTGCTATGTAGGGGTGCGTTTGGGTTAGAGATGGGCTAATCACGGTTCGAATGGGTCGTGTGAGGTGTCAAAGTGAAGCTTGTGTGGGGTAGAGTCAGAATGATGTGTTTTTGAATGCAAGTCGCGTCAATCTGCGCATGCGCAGTTGGTTGTATTAAGTAAAGTGGCCATTTTCGGGCAGTACATGAAGGTATTTGGGATCGAGATGGGCTATTCACGGTTCGAATGCGTCCTGGAAGGTGTCATCTTGTAGTTCTCGGGGTGTACATTCCGATTTGAGGGATATTCGCGTCATCTGTGACGTCATCGGTGACGTCATCGGTACGAGTAGTAGCGAAAGTGGCCATTTTCGGGCAGTACATGAAGGTATTTGGGGTCGAGATGGGCTATTAACGGTTCGAATGCGTCCTGGAAGGTGTCATCTTGTAGTTCTCGGGGTGTACATTCCGATTTAAGGGATGTCCGCGTCATCTGTGACATCATCAGTGACGTCATCAGTACGAGTAGTAGCGAAAGGGGCATTTTGGGTGCTATGTAGGGTGTGTTTGGGGTAGAGAGGCACCATCCTTGGTTCGAATGGGTCGTGGAGGGTGTCAAAGTGAAGCTTGTGTGGGGTAGAGTCAGAATGGCGTGTTTTTGAATGCAAGTCGCGTCAATCTGCGCAGGCGCAGTTGGTTGTAGTAAGTAAAGTGGCCATTTTCGGGCAGTACATGAAGGTATTTGGGTTCGAGATGGGCTATTCACGGTTCGAATGCGTCCTGGAAGGTGTCATCTTGTAGTTCTCGGGGTGTACATTCCGATTTGAGGGATGTTCGCGTCATCTGTGACGTCATCGGTGCGAGTAGTAGCGAAAGTGGACATTTTCGGGCAGTACATGAAGGTATTTGGGGTCGAGATGGGCTATTCACGGTTCGAATGCGTCCTGGAAGGTGTCATCTTGTAGTTCTCGGCGTGTACATTCCGATTTGAGGAATGTCCGCGTCATCTGTGACGTCATTGATGACGTCATCGGTACGAGTAGTAGCGAAAGTGGACATTTTGTGGGTGCGTGGGGGTGAGTTTGGTGTAGAGAGGGACTATCCTTGGTCCGAATGCGTCGTGTGAGGTGTCATTTTGTAGCTCTCGAGGTGTACATTCCGAGTTGAGGCATGTCCGAAGCATCTGTGACGTCATTGTTGACGTCATCAGTAGAAGTAGTAGCGAAAGTGGACATTTTGGGGCAGTGAAGGAAGGTATTCGGAGTAGAGAGGAACCATCCTTGGTCCGAATGCGTCCTGAGAGGTGTCATGTTGTAGCTCTCAGGGTGTACATTCCGAGTTGAGGGATATCCACAGCATCTGTGACGTCATTGGTGACGTCATCAGTACGAGTAGTAGCGAAAGTGAGCATTTTTTAGCAGTGAAGGATGTTATTTGGTGTAGAGATGGACCATCCGCGGTGCGAATGCGTCGTGTGAGGTGTCATCTTGTAGCAACGCCCACCAACGCCATTCTTAATGCTTCAACGCCCTGGTGAAATAGCTCAGAGGCTCTGATATTCCATGGAATTGTCACTAATTCTTCGAAATGCAGTGACGCCAGTCGACGCCCGTCGTTACACCTTAACACTCTAACATAACACCATGATATAGACCGGACAGAGAACAACAACAGCAACAACAACAATGATCACACATAAGAGAACAACAACAACAATAAGTTTTTTTTTCATATAGTTTATTCTCCCCAATGTTACATCATACCCACGTTGGGGGAGCCGCGTTGGGTATATTTACAATTCAAGAATATTCTTGTCCAATCAGAGGCCACAATTTGCATCTGTCATATTCGTTCCTGTCCGTTAGATGTATTCTCGGCTACTCTTGTCCAATCAGAAGTCGCCATTTCAGAAAGTTTCATCTTCGGCCATGTTCGCTTTGAACCGTTTGTTCTAATCGTCATCGGACAGGCCAGGATACCGTTGAGGAAACATATCCTCAGATAGTTGTTTGCGCATTCTGAGTATCTATCAGTGCATGGGTGAATACTTTCATCCGATGGGGTGGTGGGTCAGTTTAACCACGAAGAACGTAACATTGGTGACCCTCTCCACTATCCACTTGGTGTTGGGACGCTGTTCATAGGCCCATTCTAAGGGACCCACAGTGTCCAGTTGGGTCAGCATCGTCTCTAGCGACGCTCGATTGGTGATTGTGAAAGGATGGTCGTACACTGGGTTGATGGCACTGGAATAGAAATAGCACAATTCACGCGTCATCTTATGGCATAAGATGTACCCAAATGCTACATTTAATGTGAAGGACGTAGGTTGGTCATTGAAGATGGCTTCCACATAGCTGCGTAGACGGGCGAGGTCGGTCAGTCGGAAATTGTACAAGTCCAATATAGGGCGATGACGGTGGAAGCAGTGTCAGATCATGGACCAATGGCGTCGATACATCTCACTCACTGGATGATCTTCGGGTAAGAGATCGCTGGGAACATCCACCGCATCTTCCAGAAAATGTTCGTTGTTGTCAGGCGTATGACTGGAAGCAGTGATGCTAGGGACCGGCTGGATATCTAGGCTCTTCTGAGCTGTGGGTATAGGCGGGCTCTCCGTGATCGCATCACCAGTGGCATTCTCCTCCCCGGGTTCATCTTCAGTGGATCTGTCCCTCCTGGGTACCACTTTAGTGGAAAGTTGTCCCTCATGCCGTAGTGATGCACCATGAATCAAACGCTCATGCCGTTTTAACTGACTGGGTCGTTTGAAGAGTTGACCACATTCTTCGCATGGACGCTTGGATGGCCCATGAATTGAACGTTCATGGCGCTGTAAATGATCTGGGCGCTGAAACGACAGTGTAGGCCTACATATCGTACAGCTATACCGGGCAGTTCCATCGTGCTTGGTAGCCTCATGGCGGCGCAAGTCGTGCCGGCGAGTGAATGATTTCGAGCACGTAGTACAAGTGAACATCTTGGTGGTTGACAGAGTGTCTGATGAAACAGCCAGGCCGTTTCCTTTTTATAGCAAGCTAGCTGTTGATCTATTTTTAGCACAATCAGTTCTAAACTAGGGGAAAACCCCTATCACCTCTAGCCAAAAGGGCTAATATCGATCCTCGGGCTTATTGGGATCTGCCTATCAAGTCAATGGGGTGATGTGAATAACAACAAGTTCAGCAATGTTCATACAGTTTATTATCCCCAATGTTACATCATACCCAGGCTGGGGGAGCCGCCCTGGGTATGTTTAGTATGTTCGCATTCGAAATATCAAACACCGTGTTTTGTTATTCAACGCATCGTCACATCAGGCACAAGTGTTTAACGAGCTCAAGTCAACGATCAGCATGTAGACATAGAGAGTATGTACGGCATGTTGTGGTATTCATCAGTGCATGGGTGACGCATTCACCCGATGGGTTGATTGGTCGTCTTGATCACGAAAAACGTAACATTGGTCACCCTCTTTACCACCCATTGTGTGTTGGGTCGTTGTTGTTGGGCCCATCTCAAGGCATCCAATTGTTCCACTTGGTCCAGCATCATCTCTAGTGACCTCCGGTTAATGATGGTAAACGGTTGGTCGTACACTGGGTTGAAGGCACTGGAATAGAAATAGCGCAATTCACCCGTCATCTTATGGCATAAGATGTACCCAAATGCTACATTTAATGTGAAGGCCGTAGGTTGGTCATTGAAGATGGTTTCCACGTAGCTGCGTAGACGGGTGAGGTTGGTCAGTGGGAAATTGTAGATATCTTGAATAGGGCGATGACGGTGGAAACAGTGCCGTGTCATGGACCAATGGCGCCGAGAGATGTCACTCTCTGGATGATCTTCGGGTAAGAGATCGCTAGGAACATTTATGCGCTCGTCCAGAAAATGTTCGATGTATGACGTATGACTCGAAACCGTAACGGTGGAGTCCGGCCGGAAATCCGGGCTCTTCCCAACTGTGGGTATAGGCGGGCTCTCCGTCATCGCATCACCAGTGGCGTTCGTCTTCCCGGGCTTATCTTCAGTGGGTCTGACCTTCCGCGGCCCCTCTTCAGTAGGAAGACCATGGCTCAAACGCTGATGCCGTTTTAACTGACTGCGTCGTTTGAAGAGTTGACCACAATCCTTACATTGTTCCGTCGCGTCCTCGTGGAATGAACGTTCGTGGCGCAGTGAAGCATCTTCTCGATTAAATGACCGTGCGCAGGTTATACAAGTATACAGTCCATCGTTGTGGGTGGAGGTCTCGTGGCGTCGTAAATTATCTAGACGAGTAAACTTCTTCTGGCAAGTTGTGCAAGTGAACATCTTGGTGGTTGACAGAGTGTCTGATGAAACGGCCAGGCCGCTTCCCTTTTATAGCACGCTAGCTGGTGATCTATTTTTAGCACACTCAGTTCAACTATCCCCAAGTCGAGAGCCGAGCCGTGACATCTTCGGTAACCTCCGTGTCTCTTTGGGCACCTCAAAGCCTGTGGAGCTCAGAGCTCGGAAGTGACATTTGCATATGACCTCTGCGAGGTCACAGGGCAGTGAAGGATGGTATTTGGTGTAGAGATGGACCATCCTTGGTCCGAATGCATCATGGGAGGTGTCATGTTGTAGCTCTCGGGGTGTAGACCCCAATTTTAGGGATAGCCACAGCATCTGTGACGTCATTGGTGACGTCATCAGTACGAGTAGTAGCGAAAATGGGCATTTTTTAGCAGTGAAGGAGTATACACTATGTACAAATAGAATACAGGTGGTATGTACAAATAGAATAGTAGTGGTATGTATAAGGTACAAAAAAAAAAAAAAAAAATCTGTCAGGAGTAGGATTCGAACCTACGCCAGCTCTTCGCCGACCAGCACTTAATACCGGCGCCTTAGACCACTCGGCCATCCTGACTGTTTACAGTTTTTAACTCGTGTATCAACAGTTATATAGTGTGTTCGACATTTTTTTACAAGTCCAAGTAAGTAGTGCTCACACCATCGGCCAGGACTTTCCGTTTCGGGTAAAAGAAAGTAAAGGCGTCTCCTTGCTGGATGTACGTCCGCATTTCGGATGCTCTTGGAACTCGGCGCTTCGGAGCTCTTGGAGCTCCGGAGCTCATGGAGCTCCGGAGGTCACTTCCGCTTCCGTTCACGTGACCGGAACTGACCTTTGACCCCGGCGCGCGCGCGGTGTAAAGGTTTCCACCATCCCGTATTTTTTCAGGAAAATTTTTACATACACCCATCCTGGAACTAGGGGGAGATAACTCTATTGATAGACAAGCTCCGTTAAGCCCGGCGACCTATATACCCCCCATACCCCATATAAGCATTTTCCCAGGTTTTTCGATAAAGTCCGTGTTCCGTATTTTTTTTTTTCAGGAAAAATTTTACATGCACCCACCCAGCCAGCAAATACCCCTTCACCTAGACTTCACTTTGATACCTCACTCGACCCCATTCGACCATTAGGGGCTCCCCTAGCTCCAAAACGGCTATTTCCATACCCTTCGGCCACCGCGCATGCGCACAATGCCGATATTTCAATCCCACACCCAGCCCATTAGATGCCCCCTCACCTAAGCTTCACTTTGATACCTCACTCGACCCCATCGGTCCACTAGGGGCTCCCCTACATCTCAAAACGATTATTTCCATACCCTTGGGCCACCGCGCATGCGCAGAATAACGCTATGTCAACCCCACACCCATCCCATTAGATGCCCCTTCACATAGCTTCACTTTGATACCTCACTCGACCCCATCGGACCATTTTATCTAGGGACTACTTTTTCTCCGCGGAAGCTTTTTCCCGAGACCGAATCACCGCCAAAACCGCGGCCAAACCGCATCACCGCGGATGAATACATCCTGAATACATCCCCTTCAACAATTGGAACTCTCCTGGATTGGAGGTAGCTTTTGGTCCTTCTGCCGGAACTATACTGCACTTGACCTCTGTGACCCTCCCGTGACCTCCCGTGACCTCCACATTTCCTCCACAAATCTGCGCAGAAACACCTGCGCACTCGTCAAAATATGGTCTGTAAATGGTACTATATACTACTGACTTTCCTGGCTAAACTGACTTTTTGTGCAACTGTATTGATCAATATATCATAGATTTATTAACAAATGAAGAATACACAATATCGCCTTCATGTTCGCCATCAGAAGCTTTTATTGAATAATTAACTCAATTAAAAAACTATCATACCATAATTATTCAACATTATAATGAAAACTGATTATCTGATCGTGCTGAGAAATATACCGGGAACGCAGTTAAGACTTTAATACACAAATCGATGTTTCTGGAATGTTCAGACTTAAAGGAATGGAAAACATATGGTCAAGTTATTAACCCATGCGGAAGATGGTGTCCAAAGGGCATAACAATTATATTTTTTTCAACCCGATATATCCGTAATTAAATATCGCATTGCTGTGGTTCGTGTGTGCCGTCATCTTGGCTAAGTCGGTCGAATGTTGTGACGTCGACTGGCTCCTCCACTATTTTGTGTGGAGGGGAAAAGATGGACAGCGTCACTATCTGATCAAATGTAACGACAGATTTGACCTGCCAGTACCCTGTATGATCAGTGCAAAAACGCACATAGGGTGACTCATAACTACGAAAGCCGAGAGGGTTCTTCAGAGTTTTACTTTTTTCCGACTTCTGACTTCCGACTTCCGACTTCCGACTTCCGACTTCTGACTTCCGACTTCTGACTTCCGACTTCCGACTTCTGACTTCCGACTTCTGACTTCTGACTTCCGACTTCCGACTTCTGACTTCAGTCTTAGGATTGTTTTGCTTTTATAATGCATTACATCTTAAATTATGAAACATGGAATGACAGAATACCATTATTATGAAATCTTGTGCTTGAGAAACTGATTGCATGCACTTTTAATAATCAGATAACCATTGAAGTTTATCTGCAGTTATGTTCTGATTATTAAAATGCGATAACTTCTAATGTAAATCGAAATACCTTATGTCACAAGTCAAAGGCGCCTCAATTACATAATATAATAGCACAATTCTATTCAACTGATCATAATTACTTCCGAAATATTATAAATAAATATATAAATATACATTTCTCCTGGTTGATGAGAAGCTTTCTGGAACTGGAAAACATTTGATATGCAAATAAGCTATTGGTGAGTTGATTAGACAGACAAATACGAATATTTTAGATTCTGATACCTTTGCAGTCCATTACATGTAACTTGTGTAAGGATGTGTGTTAGTTGAAATGAATTTTTAATAAATATGAATCGCACGAGTACTCCTTTGTTACTTCATATTTGTTAATAAGATATCATAACCCGTGCAGTTTCCAAAATAAAGTCCTTTATAATCTGTTGATATGTCATGAGGACCGTATTTCTATAAATTCTTATAACTTTTTAGAACTAGTTTTCATGATGCTGTAAATAAGCAATATTACAAAGAAAGACATTAGACTTATCGCTTTGTGACAATTCCAGTATAATCTAGCCATTATCTTGAGTTCATTTGATGACTTCCCCAAATACCATTTGCAATAAATTATATCATTAGCAGATTTAAACTTCAAACCTAATGTCTCTCTAACCGTGGCCTAAAACTGGACCTAGAACGTTGGGGTTCCCTTTTAAATTGCCAATACTATAATCAGAAAGACCAAAGCACAAAGTCACAGATAGAATT